>JAHQIW010003045.1:0-39717 GCA_019055375.1 Parelaphostrongylus tenuis
GAAAATTGAGAAAAAATGACTCGTGTTACTGGAAAGCCTTTGTTGCAGGTCTTTCTTTGTTTGAAGACCACCTACGTGTCCTCTCCAATGGAAACTCAGAATCATTCTCAAATTAGAAAAAGCCTTAATCGAGCAAAGAAACCACGCATCGGCTATTTCAACTGTGGTAGCAAAAGAGTGAATTGATGTCTTCCTCCACGATTTTAATAAAATTTGCACTCGCGACGTCAGCATTTTCTCGATCTCCATCATTTTGTTTTCCGAAGGTCGGAATTTCATGCCGCAGAATAGCGAATGTTGAGTGGGAATCAAATTATGACCCTTTACCTGAGAAATTGGTGAGTTTGCTAACAATTCTTTTTAAATGAATCCTTTTACGTGCCTTCCATTCTAAGCAAATTTCTCATCCATTCCTTCGCATTGACTGATTTTGCCTTGGTTAATTATGAAAGAATTGTTATAGACTAGTTACGAAAGATTTTGCTTTTAATGCACGGGCTGAGAAGCACGTAGAGCTCCTGGTACAGTCTATCAGCATGCAAGGTGGCATCACCCACATATAAATGCTGACTGCCAACTCTGTTATTAATTGCAAAGTGACCTGTTGAAAAAAGAAGCAAATTTAGCTTTATTTATATCCACATCGTTTACTTAGGCTTTCAAGAGCCAATAGTGAATGTCACATATGAAAAGACTTACGATCATTTCTTTTATGATTTCACTGGTGGCCATGTTGACAATTTTGGGATACGGTGGGATGCCCACAGGTCAAGGCAATGATTAGAAGAGTGCAACGGTCACGCAGATATTTTTCATGGCAAATAGATGTTTGTGAACTCTTTTAGAATGGATAGATGCTTGTGGACCATCCTCTTGCGGTTATTTGCCGGAGTTGATGCCCGCAGACGTTGGTGTTGTTTGACCGTTTTTTATCGAGCAACACCCAAATCAGCATGCCCTGCCTATCTCAGATATGTGACAGCGTAATCTTTAGAGCAGGCTTTAATTGAGCTGGCGGATCGTTGCGCGAGTTGGCATGGCACATAGTGGCATGGCGCATATAGTTTTCGCAGTAGACTCAGAACTCATCTCCAGTAATGACCAACTTTACAAAGTCCTTGTGTGTGGTTGCAGCGGAAGACTAGCAGTTGGTCGCACATGCAGCACTGGAAGAACCAGCTTAAATGAAACCTCACTAGCCTTATTCCTTCTGGATAAAAGGCATCCAATCTTTGCTTAGCAAATAGTTGTATATCAATGATCATGATGATGATTATGTTGATAAGTAGTGATTTCCTTTAAAAAAGTCATGATCGAACTAACAAGCTGTCGCGATGAAAAAGAAATTATGGGACAACTCAATAATCTTTCACTGAAGGTAAAAACTCCAAAACCGCATGTTTTTTGATCATATATTGGAGCATGGATTGTTAATAGTAATTTTCATTCGCCTCACGTTACGGCGCGTTTTGTCTTCTTCAGAGCCAATGATTCGAGTCGATCGTCCACCTTCGTTCGCCCTCGCTGTGGATGTCAGCCTTTGTATTGCTTGAGTCAAACCTTTTCGGTGCAACACTATCAAATGAGAGAGCTCACTCGGCAATCTTCTTATATACAAAATGAAACGTACGAGGAATGGCTTCCGTTCTGTAATATCAACAAAGAGCTGTGAAATAACTGGTCACGTCGAGACCAACGAAAACTCGGTTCTACAATATTACATAGTTACAATCAAAATAAATGGAAAAGTTAATACAAAATGCCACCTAGCATGAAAAGTCTACTATTGGACTCTTCGAATGGAGTACGTGCACGGATGTCATTTACACATTACATACACCGAATCTTACTCAGATTATAGAATCATTCTAAAAAGAGGGGCCTCACCAGATAATGGTCAGACACTTCCCATTTCTACTCACTTATATATTTCGAAACTTGTCCAAGAGGCGTTTTGGGCGGTTTTTGATTTATGCTTCAGGATTGTAGCTACATCACGAAATCGTCACCGTTGTGTTTGTGTTGTCTCCTTATCTATAGAAGTACTTCGTCAAGTTTCTGATTTTCTATCCGGGAGCACCTGTATGAAAAACGAAGGAATCTACACTTTTCGTTCTTACCATATTTCTGATAAGAATTCATCTACATTGTAGATGAACTGTGAATTGCGGAAATTTCACGAAGCACATTGCAACTGCTCATAGCTAGCCTATGCTGTATGGACATTGAAATAAAATATCGATTATATACGCCGAGTTCAATTAAAAATTGACTTTCGAAATAAAACATTGTGAGGGCCACTAATGAGGCCTTCTTGATGGCTTGAAAGATTGCCGACCATTTACCCTCTGTAAACCATTATTGCTCTTTTCAGTCTGATTTTCAACATTTAACATAGTAATAATTTAACCAGTTCATAACAAAGCAGCATTAAGCATCTAATAAAAACAACACATAGGTGCTTATTCAGCTATATTTAGTATCTAGAATTTCTTCGTACAAGAGCTGATGATTCAACAGCGCTAACTATGCCTTCAAATTCTCATGAGCAGAACTATAGATCTTACGTTGCGAGTTGAAGAACTCTTGTCAACACAATGGACTTATAAGAAATTGCAATTTCTGAGCAGTAGCGTAATGCTACTCATGAGGACACGTAAATTTTTATAGTGAGAAATTCGAATAGCTCGGCTCAAAAACCCTGAGTGAAAGCTTTTCCATAGTAATACCCCGAAGCTAGGTCTACTTATGATAATATTTCAACTGTCTGTTGAGTTTTTCCATTAATGAAAATATTAGACTTCCAATGGACTGTCATCTATAAGGACTATCTGTGCGTTTAAGATGCTAATATCGCAGAGTAAAGCCTGTTGATATTGTGCGCTGTACTGTATTCAAAAAACAACGTTCACTTTCGCCTTATCTTCAATCTATTTATGGGTTATCTGGACCTTTCAAACTGACGAGCCCATACGATGTTGTCATGAACCGTAATGGCTAACAATACAATGATCTACATACCTCTACTATCGAGCGCTCTTTCATAGACCCGCTCAAAACGATCTAATCTGATAAGGATATAACATGTTTTGAGCCGTTGGGTCTAGGGCTATACAGGCACCTGCTTTGTCCTAACGGGACTCATCAGTAGCCCGTCCCTCGGTTCAGCCGATCCTCTGAGGCCGAACAATCCTCTACAAAGGCAACGTCGAGTAGGAAATCATCCTAAGTCGGATGATGGAGTTACCTGACATTGTGGTGACCGTCAGTCGAGCTTGTGGCTTTTACAATGAATGTTACCTCTACTTTCGACAGCTCTTTTAACGGCTCAAAACATGTTATATCCTTATCATATTATTTCGTTTTGAGCGGGTCTGTAAAAGAGCGGTCGAAAGCTGAGGTACGATTCATTGTAAAAGCCACAAGCTCGAATGCCGGTCACCACATTGTCAGGCAATTCCATCATCTTATTTGGGTGACTTATTAGTAGGCGTTGATTTTTTTATGAAAGATTGTTTAGCTAAGGGAATCGGCCGAAACGAGAGAGAGTGCTACTATTGAGTCCCAATAGGACGAAACAGGCGTCTGTATAGCACTAGACCTAACGGCTCTAGACATGTTATATCCTCATCAATGATTTACCTTATCAGACCCACAATGATTAGAGTTAAGCGTTCACGGTGATTGATCTTCCTGCAATAACAGTGTCACACTGAGACGGACTAAAGGAGCAGCACACGACTGAAGTAGTGTTTCGATGGTGCTTTCCTTACTTTCATACTAGAATCCACTCACGCTGAAGTGACTTGATGCCTATTATTTAGCATTGCACATAAAATGACGTTTTGCAACAACCCTTCTGAAATGATCTTGATTGAACAACTTCATAAAAGGAATAGTCAAAATTCGCCGACTTGGTACAGATTCGTATTTGAATTGCAGGTAGAAGCCTTAGCAAGGTGAAGCAATATGGATCTGTTTCAATCGGAACGCTCACATCGTGAACGGCTTAGTCACGCGACCATCACAAAGCGGAGCTGCTACAACACGGAACAGCGTATTCAGCTCCGTTCGACTTTCATAAAAATTCTTACGAAAGACATATGATTATAAAGCGTCGATGATGCTTTGATTCCTTATGAAAGGCAGAAAAAAACAGATTTATTTCACTGCAGTCGAAATAATCTCGTCAAGATATTGCGATTGACATGAACTTTTCTTTTAGTATTGCAATTGTTATGTCATGTCACTGTGAGCCGTGCAAGCGTTCCACTAGAAATCCTTGCAGTACACTGAGTGAAGGTTTCATAGACAAATACATCCAAGCCGTTGCTCTCTGGATAGTTATATTGCGAAGTGACGGATGAGTTTCTCTAGAGTCCAGTCGTAACTGTTGAAGTAATCATAAACACAGATCCCAAACAGGGTGGCTATTTTCTGCCGTTAGGTGAATCAGCAAGTGTGGCATCACCTAGTGGTGTGCTCAATCCCTGAGAGATGCGCTGTGCATTCGTCTTCAGATTTAACTTCGTTTGAGGTGATTTCTGGTGTTTACAATGACTAGCGATGGCCTCCCGCAGTATCGAGTCAGGACTGCTTATCCTCCCAAGAGAAGTCTTCGACCAGTCCGGCACCAGTTTACCCACTACGGAAGGTGTATGCTGATGAGTACATATTCGGCCTTTACAAATGACTCACGGGGTCCTACCTACCTACTACCTGGCAAACACGAATTCAATGTCTATCACTTAGTTTAATTCCGGATTATTTTGAAAGGCGGACGATTCACAATGAGCCGCAATGATTTTCTATCATTAAAAAAACACCGTTCGGTTACTCATCTGAATATTTCGAGGTTTGAAGAAATGAGATGGATCGTTTCAATGAGACAAACCGCTGTAGAGTCTTCTATCACTTACGAATTGAATGAGACTTCAGCATACAAAACTATAGGCTATTTTGTTTTGTCTGCACATCGTGGAGAAATTGCAACGAATTGATAACTGATAACCATAAGCATTCCTCTTGATGAGAAATGAAACGTTTAGAGAAGGTGACTGAAGAAGCTCATGTTCCGTGTTACGTCAGTCGTGTTTCATACAATACCCACTTTACTGTCACAACTCGACGCATTTCCAGTCATGTAAGGTGTAACACTTCCGTGTCTGGCAACAAAACCTGATTTTTGACTCAGTTATCCTTTCTATGAAAATTTCACATATTCATTTTTCTTCATCATACTAGCGAATTCTAGTGTCATATCAATCCTAACGCATTTCTAAATCCTCCAGTCAAATTCATCAGAAGTCCTGATTTTGGCTATCAGTCCACCTCTCCTCCAACAAAGGATTTTAGTAGGCGTGTTAAATAGGAGAGCTTAATGGGGCATCACATATGAACAAACTTTATCCCTGCTCCCTAGGAAGTCATTACTTTAGCATCAGGCTCTGTTTTAATATTCGCTATCTTTGCTTAGCAATTTCTTATAAAAACGCATGTCGACGACTTTTTAATTGAAAATGCTTCATCTTATGAGAGATTCGAATTGCTATCGCATCATCACAAACGAAGGCGGGAACTATATTCGCTCTGTAACACCTATAGAGACAGTGCACTTGCTGAGACTTCTTCGTCAACGATTTTTCAGCTCAGCTCGCACTCTTTCATAATTATCATGCATTTGAGCCTAGTAATCAGTTATTATCGTTTGCTATTAGCATTTCTGCCACATTTAGTCATTTCAAAAAATTCGTCTAAATTAAACCGTTGAGGATTTTTAAAGCTCTTGGAAAAGTTAGAAGCCGACTCGCCGATGTTAGCTACATATAAGTGCTAAGTACTGAAGCCAATGTTGCCATGTGAATGCCCAATAAGGAAAATAGTAAATATTGCTTTTCTATCTGCACCCATTTTCAGCCTTTAAAAAAGCATAATTTTTACTCTTTTTTGGCGTTTTGTATTTACTCGATACTTTAGACCTGGAGAATTTGAACGATTTACCTTCAAATAATTTTATTTACCTCTGTAACCTACTTACTAGATACTTGGACTGTCATCTTTGCGAATCGTACGGATCCCAACAGATTTTTCATTCGTCTCTTCTTCTAGCGATTTCTTCCATAGTGCTGGTTTGATTTAAGCATGGCAGCTGATTCGAGTTCCATACTTCGTTTAGTAGATGATTGACAGCTGCGAGTAAAATGATAAAGGATAAAGCTCTCGGTGTTGGTCAATCTTTGAAGGATGCGCCATGCATTCGTCTTCAATTTTTAGCTTCGTTTGACGTGACTGAATGCATATTTGGCCTTTACAATGACTCGCGGTGGCCACCCGCTGTATTGAGGCAGAGCTGCTAGTCCTCTCCGAGAGGGCTGCGTCCAGTGCGGTACTAGTTTATCGACCCAGGGGAATGAACGGCTTGGTGAGCCATCAAATACGAAATCTAACCGTCATCAGGTGCGATTATAGCTGATTGAGTGTTCCGCTATCGATACATGTTCTGTTCATTTAAGTCGCAAAGATGTGATAGCTTTCAGAGATCCGAATTGCATAATCGGGATAGGTGTTGTGCGTGCCAACTGATTTTCAGAAGAATTCGTTCAAACGCTTTGTAAGTCGTTGGCAGTAGTCTTGACGTGGTTGAAGTTTCAGTCCACTTTATGACACATAGCAAAGCGCTAGGAGGATTGTTAAATCGAAGAGGTTAGCGCGTAATTGAAGCGTAGTCACTTCGACGAGCCCGATTGCGGTCTACGCCGCTGTATTATTACTTCTTCAAGCTTCTTCTTTATGTTGTCCTCCACATTCAGTGAGCGGCCAGGATACACGTGCGAAGAGGCCTTCGTAGTTGGAGATTCATTTAGTTCCATATTTTCATCGTTGTACCATTTGCTTTCATAAACTGGATACTCATGCTATTTAAGTGTAGCCCGATCTTGCTTCCCGCTTCGTTGAATTTCTTGAGCACTGTGTCAACCTCACGAGTGCATTTTAAGAAGAAAGCGATGTCATCTTCTCACGAAAGTAATGATAGGAATATTTTATGCGTATACCCTTCTCGTCCCATTCAAGCGACTTCTTTATCCGCCATAGTGCGACGCTGACAACCCTGGCGATACCGTATCGCCTTGTCGAATCCCTTCTTAAAGGGTGTTGAAAGAGGTCGATGAAAGAGTTATATCTTGATAGTGCGGTATCAATAGGAGCCAGATAATGTTCTTATGTAAACGGATCCATTCCTTGATCGACAAACGCTGATAGGACCGTATTCGTTTTGATGCTATCAAATGCTATTTCATAGTCGATGAAAGTTAGAATTGAAGGCAGGTGGTATTTTCGACAGACTTTTTGTATCCCCGACATAGTTTGGATGCGGGCTATGCAGCAAATTTCCTGTCGAAATTCTGCTTGTTCAACTTGTTGTGCCTCATTTTATTGCGCTCTAGCTGCCAAAAGAATATCAAGCTTCGTGCAGTACAACCTTGGCTCCAAGTCACCACGTTTTAGAGGTATGTGGATTGAATTTCGCCACATTGGCTCAAGACCGGCACTTTTTTACCTGTATGTGATCAGATTTCGCAACAAGCGATACCAGCCCACTGCACATCGATCGCCTTTCAATTGTTTTATGCTGGTTTTCATCGAGTCCTTTCATTATGAGCTATGCTTCGTCAAGTACTGAAACTGACGCAGTCATGTCCCTACGAAAACATGGCGTGTTACAAACCGAGCATCTGTGCAGGACAAGTCATCGAATGAAACTCGCATTCAACCTGCAGACTTTTTGGCAATGTTGCAAGCATGTTTTGAAAAAGCCTCTTCGGTCAAGACACACCCTGCGCTCCGATTTCAAAACCCAATCTTCTTTTGACTTTTATAACGCACTGCGATGTGCGCTCAGAAAACCATTTGTGTCTTTGATCTCTGTCATTTGTGGAGAAGATCGTTGTGGAATTTTTGAGACTTGATCTGTTGAATAATTGTTAAAAACTATGAAAGAAAATCGTCGATCACTGAGAAATGTTCGATTAAGAAACAAAACTTTATTTTCACTCTTTCAGCACAGTGATGGAGCCTTTGAATAATAAATAACATTATTCAAATTCTTCTGATTGAGTTAACTCATTATCTACGATTAAGAGAGACCAATAAACCATCTCTTTTCCGAAGAGTCGAAACAGGGCGCGGACAACGTATATAATCCACTTTTGCAAAATCCAATCCTCTTTCGCCTGTTACAGCGTAATACGAAATCCATCTCAAAAAACCGAATACATGTTGGAGTTTCTAAGACTCGATCTATTGATTGGTCATAGAGACTCTAAAGGAAAAGCTTTGATCAGTGAGAAACGTCTTAATGGAAAACAAAATATCATTTTTCTCTTTTCACCGCAAGAAGGCTTTAAAATGAATACGTTATTCCAATTCTTCTGATTTGAGCTAACGAATAATTACTTAAACACTGGAAATGACCAAAAATACGCTTTTTAAGGAGTCGAGACAGGGCAGGGATAACAGGAATGTGCCAAGATTTTGTTATCAATTCCATATCATGACGAGATTTTTTCGTGATTTCACCTTCGTTCATCAACGCCGACAGCGGAACACTATAATCACTCAGGTTCAGGAGCACATATTCGGACAAATTTCTTCTATGCTGCCTCCAACAATTCCTTCTGCGGTACCAATGTAGATACTCTTGCAAAGCTCTCATGCAGCTGGCATTTGATACTAACCGTGCCAGTTGTGTCGCACTAGAATCAAGCTTCAGCTTCGTTCGCTTTTCAAGCAACTCCTTCGTGGTAGAGGAATCTCTTCTAGATTGAGTAAATGTCGGCACAACTTTTGAGCCCATCAATAAACAGCTCATCTTTGGTAGGGGCCATTTTTGATATGCCAGTCATGGTTGGAGAGGATTTCTCCTAAAATGTTCTCGTTGTAAACTGTTTGTAGCTAAACACAGCTTTTTTTGATCTTTCATTAATCATTCAGCAGCACAAATCTTAACAATCTCACCAAAAACGCTTAATTCTTGAAAAGGCGCACTTGACGCGCACCTCTTGAATGAAACGAAAAGCATCGCGAAGAAAGGACGAGTGCTTTCGAACCAACTTGTAACTTTAATCCCAACCCTTTCACGACAGTTAGGCTAGTAGCATCTCCAGCTAGTAGAATTGCCAAACCCTTTAGAGCAGGAACTGAAGCTTCTTTCGATGTCCGTTCTTACACTGACGTTTAGCTTGTAGCACGCTGTTTTTGCACGATTTTCGGTTGTTTTTTTCCCAATAGTTAGGATAGAAAAGATGCTCGAAAATTGAAAAAAGTTCGTTGAAAACAAGAAACATTCGGAAGTAGGTTGAGACGCAATATCTTGTGCCATTTGTTGCGAATGTTCTGAAAGAGCGATGGCTTGATACCAATGTTACAAAATCCACATACATACCGGAGCAGATGCGCGCCGAGTGCGAAAAATGATGATCGTTTAGCTGTAGCAACGTACAAAATCTTGAGTGTGAAGTAAAATTTTATTTTTACTGTGCTGCATGGTATAAAAGCCACTAGAAAAAATTTTTACAAAGGGCTGAAAACGTGTGCTAATAGGGGAAAATATAGGAGATTGTTTTCAGTGGAATCTATAATGTTTGTTGAGATTTTCAGTAAAAATGAACGTGGCAGAGACTTTCAACCCATCTCCTCACAGTATCGCTGCTAGCCTTTTTCTCGACAGCACTAGGATGTGGAGTGATGCCTGCAGGTCAAGGTAGTGATCAGAAAGTGCTGTGTTATTCAAAATTTCCTGTTTAAGATGGAAACCCATGAACACCCATCAGAGTGACTACATCTGATACTTCACCATAAGCACAAATCACAGTACACATGATGATTCAATGTTATTTACTACAAGAAACAGCACAATCTCATTGCAGGGAGTTCTATGACCTTCACACTCACTGGCTTCACTTTGCCTGTTGCGATGGTTTACTCTCCCAAAGCCGATGTTCCGATCCGTGTCCCTGGTATTGCAGCTAACCAGGCGGCAGCCAGAGGATTTGTACAACGTTTTGTAATGCAAACAGTAAATGGCAGCTTTTCACTCTTTTTTTCTATCTTTTTTCTATTTCTCAATTTCGAGATAATCAGAAAAGCCTAGATGGTGCTCTCCGACATTTTTTTGACAAATCGTCACTCACAGATACCTTTCAGAACAAGTGCAAAAATCTATTACTCAGGTCATTGATGTTCTCGAGCGCCAAGGCCGTAGTGCACTCCTGCCTGATGCTGTAATTTCGGGCATTTTGGGCCAGCTCAGTGTTAACATCACTTACGAACCACTGGAATGCGAGGATGTTGCAATTACTCTGATGGAAATGGGTGGGTCTTCATGATCAAAGTCTTTAGAAATTCCAAGCAGAAATGCATCCATCAAGAATACAGAATTGTATCCGTTTTCCTCTGAAAAATACACAGTTTCTAGAAAATGATTACGAAATGCCATAAAATATGAAAAGGCTATCACAGTGGCCTTGAAGCATAGATTTAAAGCTCGGCGACACTTTTCAAGAAGTTTTCTTCATCTTATCCTGATAGCGCTATACTATTTACTGTTTGTGGTGGTGGTTAGAGAGTTTGAAAGAAAAAAGAAGACAAAACTCGAAACTGTATATAGCTTTATGAGAATTAACTGGTTTATTAGAAATAGAAGCCTCTCTAGGATTTGTAGTTTCTTGCAGTCTGCAACGCGGCAAACCCCTCACAGCGCTGCATTATCGTCGGCGGCAACACGGTGACGGGAATTTGCAATAAAATGGCGGCTGGAGCACCATGCAATATCCAAATAGGGTGAAAATAACGGATGTTCCCGTCAAATACACGACAATTTCCGGAACTGTTTCGGTTTGGACAGCTCTTGTTTTTGCACAATTCTGTTTCACAAGAAAAAAATCTGTATAGACCACGAATATCATCATGGCTAATTGGTCGAAGGCGATGTGCAAAGTGTATTGAACAGAGCGGTTCGAATGTTAGCATCCGGTCCAAATGGACTGCACTTTTTCTCAGCATCTGCGACTGTCGGTGGAAACTAAAACTGAACTGTGATGCTTGATACAAACATTTTTGTTTGATTGAATGTTATTGTAAAAACGACAATAAATAGCTAGTCACAAGCGATTCGTCAAACTAATGCAATGATTACGAAGTAGCACAGTGTGACGAACTAAGGTTTTAGTATTTCTTAGATGTATCAGGTTTCCATCAATACCTTCGCATTTCCACACTTCGATAATCCAGTTTTTAATCAATCGAAGAAAATTAGTTGTAATCGACAAAGATTCTTTTCATTTAGCCGCTTCTAGCGGTAGTATAATGTGACGAATATACCTAATGATGTTGAGTGATGTGCAAAGCTTTGATGTCAAACTGTAGCGAACCCGCATTCCCTTTCCGCAGATGCGTGCTTATCAATTCCTTACCGACGTCTGCTTTGCCACCACTCAACATCAGGAATTAATCATTAACAAGTGCAGTCACCATAATGATCGTTCACATCAAGCCATTTGCTCGGTAACATCGATGCCTTCCAGAAAGATTGAGGCTCGCGATTGAAAGAGTCGATGAGGTCACTTTTGAGCTGGTTGTAACCTAGATTCTCTCTTCCGCAGATGCTGCTTCAGCTGACGCAGTTTGAGATGGCAATCGATGGAGTAAAATCAGGGCTATACAGTGCATTGGTACTGTTGTCCAGAGTTGTTTCTCAAATGTGGCGAGTCAACTTCTGACGCGACATGGTCGGTCAATGCATGAGTTGTCTAACAACGCATCACATTGCGGTAGCCTATTTTATTTAGATAGAGAGCGAGGGTGCTACGGCCCTATTCATGTCTGCCCAAGCTAACCTTAAACTTCTCAACAAACCACAGCCTTCATTAATAAATAAATCTGCAAGAAAAACTGATGAAGTCGTTGGAGAAGTATTGAATAGATCAAAATAGCAGGATGTAAGATTATCACCTGGAAGAGGTTCTATTGCGAGAACACCTAGCCCTAAATGGTGATGTAGTGATACGCCCACTAATAAGTGGCCAGACCAGGTAGCTGAAGTAGTGATTGACAGCGAATAATGATCATTTCTGAATACTTTTGTTCTCAACAGATCCTGTGTTATTGAACCCTCAGGAAATTTTTTTGTGAAACTTTTTCCGTATCCATTGTAAGATTATTAAAATAAAGTGGAAAAGTCTTGGTTTTCGCCAATCGCTGATCTTCTTGTGGAATCGTGCACGGCTTATGTAAGACATTAAAAATGATAAGCAGGGAAGTTCTGAATGTTCAAGACATTTTGAACGTTACTGACTAAGCCTCTGCAATCTAAGAGCCTTCGTACCTATAGGCAAGTGATGGACATTTATTGAGTACATGTCTTGAACTTTATCAGGAAGTCATTTAACACTTATATAGGTTTCATCATATTTATATAGGAGTTGGACTGGCCGTATGAGAAAGTCTAAAATTCAGTTCGTCAAAAATCGTGCAGCTCAGCGAAAGAAGTTAGAACTCTTTGGTATCAGATCAATGTCCTTGAATGCTGATAGTATCAGCAAGGTAGGAAAAGCCGCCTAGATCAATCTATGACGTGGGATTTGGAGCAGTGGGAAGTAAGCAGCCGGAAAACGTATTTGCAATGGAATTTCAGCTAAAGTGCCCTAGCCTTGATCGCTTCTTTGTGGTTGCATCTCGCATACTATCCATTACACGGAAGAAATGAAAGTTGCAACTTCCTAATGGTCACTCTTCAGGCTATCAACCACGCCCCTTCAATAGACATCTTATTTCTAAAGCTGACGTTTCAGCTGCTTTGCCTTCTTCAGAGCCGGTAAAGATCAGAGCTTCGGTTGTTGCTTGAAGATTGTCGTCTCGCTTATGAGTGCCATTTAATGTTGATTCATTTCCACTGTAGCTTTAGGAGAGCTGAGTTGGAGCGTTTTTCCTGAATATGTAAGGCGTGAATTGTTCTCAGACAGACCTGCTTTCAAACTTCGTTTCCCGAGAAGCGAAAGACTCGGTGAGCTTGCGGAGTTGAACCATGACGGTGTTTGCATGCATTACAACCACTGCGCTACCTCTCCTTAAATGTCAAATATCGCATAAGCACAAAAGTATTCACCGTTTTAGACCGCAAATGCAATTATTAGTTTTGCAATTGTCATTTTCTTTGATTAGAACTTAAAGAGTTTGGTACTCCTTTTTTTTGAAGCTCGACGGCTAACGTTTCGGCGACTCCGCCTTCCTCAGAGGCTAAACGTGCCCTATCACTTTACAAGTAATTATTCGGTTAATATTGTGCATACTAAAATCTAGTAAGAAAACAATTCAACAGTCTCGTTATCATACAAAAAAGCACAACCATTTAACATTAGGTACCTTTCCATTTAGGCTTGGAACAACATTGTTTTCATTGTTGTGTCATCAGGCTTGGCTCTCCCTATTGACCTCTTTGTACCATTTGAGATGGCTATTTGTCCCACCAAGTGTAGTATTTCCTCTCCCTACTCCCTACCCGTACAAACACTTACAGCCCTCGATACATGTTTTGAACAGCGCTTTTTCGTGTGCGAAGGGGGAAGAGAGGTAATGCGCTGGTATGTTTTTATTACTTGCTTTGCGATACCATTCTGTCATGTGGCTACTTTAAAAAAGGTGTGTCTGAATGTTCAAAGATGAAAGCCAATTTCTTCTAAGCTTTTCTCTTGTAGGCTCGTGCATGAGTAGCAAGCGAATTTCCTTACGACACCTCCACCTAAAGCAAGTATGGACAAAATGCATACCAAAATGTTCGCAAAAATGTGCACAATTACTTCTAGTTAATGAATTTGGTGTTTATTGTTCAAGTGCCAAAATTTGTGGAACAATGTAATATTACTGTACTAAGTCGAAAAATTCTAACCAGTACTTTCATAAACTGTTTCGTGGAAGATTATGAGCAGATATGCTCCATGACGTTATTTGGCGCTTTCTCGCTTGCTAACACGGATGAAAAAACGATCCTTTTTGTTGAGCAAGAACTTTTCATAAGAGTGTTAGTAACTCTTAAAAAGCTTAACTGTCTAGCTACTGCATTACTTAGCCGTTTTCTGAAAACATCTCTTTCTTTTACACCGACCGCGCAATTTCACTACTACTTTGCTGAAAGCAAGAAATGCATGTGAACGTGTAGAGAAAATCTCGATGCATCAGAATGATACGTCTGATCTGAAGTGTCTTTCCAAAGTGGAGAAAAAATGCATAATTGAGTAACAAAAATCTTACTTCAAATGTGACCCCCGAAAAACCATCGATCGATGGTTGCATTATAACCGCGAGCATCCCCTCTGCGCATCGTCCTCATCCCATAGACTAACCAAGAAACACATGCCCGCGCATGTGAATCGATCTTGCTTTCCCTGCTGCATTACAGAGAAGTGAACTTTTCAGGAAATAATCACAGTATTGGAATCGATAAATCTACGCTATAGAATGATTATTGATCGTCTAAAGAGAAAGCTCTGTCCTGCGAGAAGTATACGCGTGTGAAACACAGATGTTTTCCTTTTGATGAAGCATTATGAAAGAAACCTATTTCAAAAGGCGGCCACGTGGCACAGTAGCCAGTAATTTAAGCCTCAGAATAATTATTGCCACTCTTATGAAAATCACTTGTCCAGCGAAAGGGATAGATTTTCAACCTCCGCTACCCAACGGAAAATTACGCGTTACTTTATGTGGATTACTGTGTAGCACGCGTCATATCATTCAGCGCTGCCGCAGCCGGCAACGAAGGACAACGCCGAAGCATACTTCATTCTCGCGCTGCTCCACTCTACTTGATCATCTTATTGTGAAACATTGAAAAGACCAGTTACTGTGCACACTCGATTCACATCACTATGGCCTTATGAAGGTGAGATCGTGTAAATGTTTGTCATAAAAAGATCAATCCCTAACGGACAGCTATAGAATCGATACGCGAAGAGCGAATTTTGCGATTTTCGCTATTTGATTAGAGGTTTATCCTCCGTTTTGCGAGAGTTTTGGTTTCTTGCATTACTTTGATAAAGAAGATTTTCTTTACTCGCTCATATGCTTTTGGTTTATTTAGATATGTGAGTTTTGTATAGAGAAAAACATTGGCTTGTTACGGAACTATACTGAATTTGATGATCAATCAATAATACTGAAGATCAAATGAGATTCTTTTTATTTGACCGCTTCTAGCGGTGGTATGATGTTTCACATATACCCATTGATGTAGAGTGATGTGCAAGACTTTCGCGTCAGGCGAGACTAGAACCCGCACCTCACTCTATCCGTTTACACTACTGACGCCGATTTTGCACACTACTCTTTCAACGCTACAGCGCATTGCACATCATTGCACAAGCATTGCACAAAGTTTTGCACATCACTCTGCATCAATGGGTATATTTTAAACATCATAACACCGCTAGAAGCGGTTAAATAAAAGAAATTCATTTGATCTTTAATCCTCAATATCTGTCAGCGTGACTGGGTTCAATGTCGAGACCGACTACTCGGACCAGCCCGTTGACGCATGGCGGCTGACACATAATGCGCTGTAGCGTAGAAAGAGTAGTGTGCAAAATGGGCGTTAGTAGTGTAACGGATAGAGCACGCGCTCCCGAAAGAGTGAGGTGCTGGTTCTAGTCCGCCACGTGCGAAAGTTTTGTAAATCTCTCTACATTAATGGGTATATTTGGAACATAATAATATTGAATCTTACGGAACTATATCAGAATAAAAACTCCTGCTTTGATCTTTCTTAGTTTCATACAAGACCTAAGGAGCCGTCCATAGTGATAAAAATTGGATAATAATGAGTAATTAACAACAAAAATGATAATGCATGCTGTAATCGATATAACTTCATCGATAACTCTCACTGTTACTGAGTGTATCGATCATTCGTTTATTTCCAATTATTCGTAGTTGGCATACGTGAGAGAAAGTTGAGTACTTATAGATAGTGGAAAAATTCTGAGCATAGAGAGACAATTGTGTTTTAAGAGAACCATTAAGTAATAGATATTTCCCGTCTAGTCATTGCATCAGCATGCCAACTTTTATTCACAGTTTAGTGTTCTTATCTGCCTTTCCTAAGTAAGCGAAGACCAATATTTGAAGAAATCGCTGGATCGGCAATTGCATTAAGCTCAATAATACGTTGGATTCACTTTTGCAGCATTAACGAGTGATTTGTAAGAGATGGATATAGTAAATGTGCCTGCCATAATGCAATTCTGCATTGTTCAGGAGTGTAGACATTGTGAAGTTATTGATAATGGCCGTGATCAATTTTTGAAAATGTTCTGCCTATATTTTTGTGAAACGTTGTTATGACTCTATATAGCAGAGACCAGCTTTCTGCATAAGCGGTGAATTTGCTGGCCGCATATGTTGCATGAAAAATTATGCTAGAATAAATATTTGAAGAGCATTTGAACATCAGCAAAACATGGAAATTTGCATGCACATTGACCTCGTGAAGTCCTCTACCAGATGTATAGATCAAACACATGGCGAAGTAGATGAAATTATGAATTAGTCTAAGGTGCGAAGGTGCACACAATTTATTCGGTCTTTAACGTTCCTTTCCAATTTGGCTTGCTTTCAATGTAAGTTTATCGCTGCTTGACAATACAACTTTGATTGCTGTTTGCAATTTTTTGAGAGTTTGCCTTTAGAGCAGTTATGTCGTCCGGACAAGAAGACTGGGAAGTAACACCCACCATGCCGTCTGGAAATGAAGACTGGCAACCATGTTTGATAGCTTGGCAATAAGGGCCGATGCGGACACAGGTCAGAAATCAGATGCGATCACGAAAAGGAACTTGAGCACCCAGATAGTGGCGCTGAGGATGGTAGTGTGATCAACGGCCCGGACGATGCACAGCAAGCAAATTTGTATGCTGCTGCTGTGATGGGAGAATGGGCCTTGGATGTGCGAATCAGTCGAGTTCTGCGAGCTGTTTATGCGAGGTGTCTGGCAGCTGGTTGTGCAACAAACAAATGTCTATGGCAAGCAATGGACCTGCTGGGAAACTGAACATTGAGGAGATGAAGCGATTCCTAGCTCTCTGTATGCAGGTGACTATCGCGAAGTTCCCACGTGTAAAAGATTACTTGAGCACTTATCCAACTTTCAATAACCCTATTTGGGACCAGATTTCATGTCAAGGAATCGATTTATCCACTTATAAAACGCTTTCATTTCGACAAGAATGCAAGGTGAGACAGGACAAGACAGAATTCACAAAATAAAAATACTACTAGAGCTTATCAACAACAATGGTAAAGACGTGTACAAACCTGGGAGGGACATATGCATCGATGAGTCGTTGATACCCTTCAAAGGAAGAATTGTGTTCTGCCAATACCTTCCGCTAAAAGGCACAAGTACGGGCTTAAACTCTTCAAACTGTGCAGTCCATTAAGGTACACTTTCATGACAATTTTGTACCAAAGTGCTGGCACAACTGACACTTCGACTGGACGTGTTGTAGATAGTGTTGTAATGGACCTCACGGATGAGTAACTAGATAAAGGAAGTCACCTTTGCACCGACATATGGTACACCAGTGCATCTTTTGCTGAGAGACCGTTGCAGAAGAACACATATTTGACTGGAACATACACAAAGAATGCACAAGGATTACCAAGGGAGTTCTATAGAGCAGGAAGTGGACAAGAGCATCAGTTTGCTGTACGGAATAAAAGCGGCGCAGCGTTGCTTAGATTCATGGACAAGAAAGAAGTGACACTTATCACCACAGAGCTCCTTGATAGATCGAGCGACAGGAAAGTTCAAGGCGAATGTGAGTTATAACAAAAGAAAGGGGTATGTCGACTTCACCGACCAAATGCTTGCGCACTGCTCATGCATCAGGAGGACGAACAAATGCTAAGCACGCCTTGTTGCTTCTTACTTCACAATATCCAATATCATAGTTTAGGCACATTCGCCTTTTCTTCCATTTGGTCGCTGACCTATATATGCAATGAAAAGGGATCACATTTTGAGTTTAAGTCTTGACCTTTTTGTTCAATCTTCATTGCGAATTTTTGGTACGTATAGTACAGAGCGCGGATAGCGCAGTGGTCGCAGGTGCTCTGCGACACACATAATCGGTCAATCGATGGTCGGTAGTTCAATGTCCGCTTGAGGCTTACCAAGCTCTTTAATCCGCCTGTGTTCAGTAGAATCGTACCACGCTTGTTTGAGAGGGTAACAGCACTAATTCAGTACATCGGTAGGCCACCGTGAGTCATCGTAAAAGCCGTATGCGGATTCAATCACCTCAAACGATAATTGATGAAGTGAAATAAAAGGCACTTTCCTCAGAGTATGATCAACGCCGAATCCTTTTTTAGCATCTGACATTTGTTAAGGCTTTTTACAACCTGTAAGTAATGTAGGGCCTGTTTTGTTTTCGTTCTCCATCTCGTATAAATTCTAATGAAACAAGGAGTTGTTTATTGGACCAGCTTTCCACGATCTTCAGCAATTTGGCCGTTGTCCTTGTAAAAATTTCAGATGAACTGCTAATGATGTTGAACTGAAGGAATCTGTATTTGCCAGATTCCAAGTCACATCGTCATATATTTACATTTTTCGAATCAGTAATGCATGAAACCGCGCTCATCGGAGGGAGATGGTATGAAATGACTATACTCATTCGAAGTACTTGCAAAGATCAACGGAAGGATCATCGCTGATGCAGAAAATGAAGAAATCATCAAGAAGAACGAAAGGGCGATGTTCGATTAATACTAGTTTTGTTGCCATCAGAATGCATGTATCGTAATCCATTGCAATTCTGGCAGCCTAGCATAGCCCTGAGATCTTAGCAGCCTCTCCGTAATCGCCCTTCCCAATGTCGCCCAGCTAGCGGGCTCTCAGGTCAGCAGAATGGGCAAAGAGAACGTGGAAATAATTCAAAAATTGTCAGCTGCACAGATTTTCTTTAGAAAATGTGTTCTAACATGGAAAAAGCATACTTTTCATGATTGGCTGTTCTTTCTACACTTTTGCACTATTTTATTATAATATATGCAGCAAGAGATACGGCTACATCTATTGATTGTGGAAGTCATGACCAGAACGCTGCAAAATGGCTTGGAGGAACACCAGCTCTTTCTCAACATCAAGATTTTCATGAATATGCTCAGCTTCACTAAAAATCCTGTTGAAAGATTCAAATGCCTCCGATTCCATTTTGACCAACCGATTTCCGACATCTTCCACTGTGCTACAGACTTGCTCTTGGTAATTAAAGAGCATTGAGGCCTGAATACTTGAATGAGTTCAAATCTTTTATTGGTTTGAGGCTTGCAATCCTTATTTAGATGAATCTTTATTGTCAGTAGTGAAGCAACGATATAGGCATTTCTTGGATTGAAGCAAAGCACAATTTCTTCCTGTGGTTTTTTATCTGAAAATTTCTCCATTATTTAATCAAGGAAAACAATAATTACAAACTAATCAAATTGGACATTTCAATGTGATCCCGCATTGAACTGACCAATCAGCACTCATGTGATTTGTAAATTTACTGTCGCTGTAATGCTGTATAAACATTGGTAACTGAAATTGTTTGCCTCAAACGCATCTCAGTTCAACTCCCGCCGACAGTGGCCGAGGCCGAGAAGAAATGCAATCCAAACGGACCCGATGCCAACATTCGAACCGCTCTGTTCACTACATCTTGCCACATCATTCTCCGACCAGTTCGCGTAATGATATTTGTGATCTGCAAAAATGTAATTTCTATACAAAACAGTCGTACAAAAAACCAGTTCAGATCTAAAGAGTTTCTGATATTGTCAAGTGTGCGTTAGGAATAGCTGCTATTGTCACTTTGTTCTTTATATCTGTAGCCGTACACATCTGTATTTTGTTGTCCTCTTACATTTTTAAGACTGCAAGAAACTGTAAGTTTCAAAAGACACATTTCTTATATTGCAACAGAAAACTGAAAGGGTCCAAAAACAGTTCTGAGCGCTAATTTTTTTCTGGTCCTCAGAACCTCTTTTCTTTAACCTTTTGAGGACTGTGCGGGTCATCCTGGCCCTCGGCTAGGGGTGCAGCTCGGACAGTTACGAAGATTGGTGTGTGCTCCTACAGAAATTAGAATTAACAAAGGATTAACAAAATTCTCAGATGAGTATTACCATTAAAAGACAGTAAAATATCACTGATGAGACTCCTGTATCAATAATTTCAGCAAGACTACCGCTAATGCTTCCCAAATTCTAACCTTTTTAAGAGAAAAGCCGTATCATTGCGAAAAGGAATAGTTTCTAGTTGTTACCGAACATTTTCTCCTATTCTTAATGTTTTTGAAGTTCAATCGATAGCCTGAAAATTTTTGATGTTGATAGTAAGCTTGTTGCATAAAAATATTACCATAGTACGTTCTACTAATAAATAGAAGATAACGTTTTTGCAGAGCGCATGTAGCGCAGTGGTTAGAGGTGCCCTGCGTGGCACACGAGATCAATGGTTCGATCTCGCGCTCAATGGCTCACCAAGCCATCCATCCTTCCGGGGTCGGTAAATGGGTACCAGATAGGTCTCAGACTTGTCTGGGAGGATAAGCAGCACTGACTCGGTTCAGCGGGAGGCCACCGCAAGTCATTGTAAAGGCCAGATATGCCTTCAATTACCTCAACGAAGTTAAAAATTGAAGTCGAATGCATGGCGCATCCCTCAGGATTGATCAACGCCGAGAGCTTTATCCTTTATCCTTTTTAACATTTTGCAATTGCAGTGCATTCTTTCTGAGTCATAACGGATTTTCTGGGATCGTAGAGTTAGATTTTGCTTTCTATGAACTTCATGCCAAGTAAATTGAGTTACTATTGAGAGACTTTTGTAAACGTTCTTCTAGAAAGAATACTGACCAGCTGTCTTGCTGCCACGTGCAATCGCATTTCAAGGATTGCGCACTTCAACGCTTCGTTTTTTTTTTTTTTGAAAGAAATTTTGCTTCACATTTGAGGTTTTCTCGTTGACTAAAGTTTTTTGGTTTTGGTAAAGTTTTTGGATAAAGTTTCAAAATTTTTAGAAGTTGAGAATGGGCATGGCAAGACTTTTGAACAACCTCTCCATGATTTCGCTGCTAGCCTCGATCTCGACAGTGTGGGATGTGTAGTGTTGACCTACAGGTCAGGGTAGTGATCAAAAAATGGCTGTGGTTCTGAAACTTCTCATTTGAGATGGAGGCCTCATGAACTCTAGTCAGAGTGTATATTATCTGACAGCTTGTCATGGGCTTAGAATTTTATAACATGACGATTTGATGTTCGATCATGCACTGAAAAAACTGATTTTAGTGAGTACAAGGCCCATTGATTTGCTCTACTAAAGCCGAAGTCTTGACACGTGTTCCTGGTATTGCAACTAGCCAGGCGGGGGCTAGAGCATTTGTACACCGTCTTGTGATGCAAACAGTTAGTGAGTTCTAGATTTCGCATATTCCCGTTTTCACACGATTTTTAGAAAGGCCCAGGAGATGGGCACCAATCATCTCAGTTCGTCAGCTTCATATTGGTAATATCACTTGCATAGCTTTACATAGTCTGACTGAAAATAATTTCAAATAAGCTTTTTGAACCACTGTGTAAAAATTTGCTCTTCAGGTTCTTGATGTGCTCGAGGGGCAAGACCTTAGTGCATTCCTACCTAATGCTGTAATATCGGCCATCTTGGGTCAACTCAGTGTTAACATCACTTACGAACCATCGAATGCGAGGATGTTGCAATTACTCCAAAAAAGTGGGTGGGTTTCCAATGAGTATTTCTAATTATAAGATTCCCGCAGAATTATGACAGCCATCAAGCAAAGCAAGACTTAGTTTGCTTCTAACATTTTCAATCGACTATATTGTGATCCCTCTTAAAAATAATACGTCCCTTCGCTCAAAAGCAATACGTGTCGACAGTACATTCTAAGTCTTTCATGAGATCTCTTACGGCAAATGCCGTAACGGACGTCATAAAAGGCTCAAAATTTACTGTCAGGATGCATTTGTTTTTGTCAAAAGGCAACCAGTTTTTAGAACACTACCACGAATGTCCTAGAATGTAAGAATAACTATCACAGTAGCCCAAAATCAAAGGTTTTAGATTCGGCGATTTTTTTAACAAGTTGTTTTCGTCTTTTATTAAGAACTATAGAGTTTTCAATGTTCAAAGTGATGGTAAGAGGGTTTGAGAAAAAAGCAAAACTTAGAACTGCTCAGTTTTGGGATTTCTGTAGTAATAGAAGGAGGCTGTCTTTTTACGGACTAATAATTTCTTGCAGTCGGTATGAATCACCCTTCACGGTGCTGCATTATCGTCAGGGGCAACATGGTAACAGGAATTTGCAGTGAATGATGCCGATGACAGCTCCAAAAATGTGCGATATGACAACTATGGTGAAAATAGCAGGTATTCCCGCCAATCACACGTCAATTTCCGGGACTGTCTCGGTTTGAATAGCTTTCGTTTATGTACAACTTCGTTTCTTAGGAAAAAAATGTGTATAGACCATGAACATCATGATGGCCACTTGGTTGAAAGCGATGTTGCAAAGTGTATTGAACGGAGCTGTACGAAGGTTGGCATTGGATCCACTTGGATCGCACTTCTTCACGGCAATCGCCACCGTCGGCGGAGATTAACTAATGTGCTTAATACAAGCATTTTTATGTGGTCGATATTCATTGTAACAACGACATTAAATGGTAAGTCACATGAGTGATGATTTGCTAGAGCATACAATGAATTATTTGAAAGAGTACATTGTGATAAACTCAGATGTAGTACTTCTATAGAATGTATGGGTTGTTCCATTGATACATCCGCATTTCCACACTTTTTTAGATTCAGGTGTTATTTATTTAAGACATTAATAAGTCAGTAAGTGCAGCTGCCATCATGATCAATGATATGACCATAAAGAGTAAATACTTTCCTCCCAGGAAGAATGAGGCTCGCGATTAAATAACTGATGAGGTCATTTTGGAGCTAATTATACTCTCTAGATTTTCCCTTCTGCTGATAGTGCTTTAGGGAACGAAGGAAATGATACTCCAATGGAGCATTATTATCGCTATACGGCGAAGGTGGGTTTAGATGATAAGCGATGGTGCTACGTCCGTATCCAAGTATGTGCTCAGGCTACCAGAAAATTTCTCAACATACCAAAGCCTTCAATAATAAGCAAATCTGAAGGAGGAGGCTCAATAGAACATTAACGCGATAGTAATAATGGCACTGTCCATTAATAAGAAGTAAATCAGAAAGTTTACAACTTTGAGAAAATGATGATCTCGTTTTCTCATCATGGTCACAAAGAAGCAGATTGGAGAAGTTAGAACAGATGGAAAGACGAGATTTTATATAGATGATTGCAGTAGGATCAACCGAGACAACACTTATGTTCTAAAAGAAAACCGTGTTTACCTGCTTACCAAAAAGTGGCCAAATAGGTAGCTGAAGTTGACTAATGACATCATTTACTGTCACCAGATCTTGACCGTTATTAAGCCACCGAAAATTCCGCTTTTTGTGATGTTGTCTTTCGGATCCATTGTAAGATTGGTTAGCAAAATAAAGTGGAAAACACCTGAAATTTGCAAACTGGTAATCTTCTTGTGCAGTCACGTATGCTCATGCGAACATTCATATTACGAACGGAAGTCAAGATGTTCAAGAAATTTTGAACGGTAATGATATTGCCTTCGTTACCTAAGAGTTCAGCCGTACCTATTGACGAGTGATGAAATACTTTGACTTGAATTTATATTCCATAGTGCATCAAGAAGCTATTTTAACAGTCATATATGGTTTTATCGCATTTATTACATGAATGTGGTATAAGCCGTAAAAAGAGATCTACTAAGAAAAATCCAGTCAGGTAAAAAATTGTGCAGTTAAAGAGGCTTGAACTACATCAATATCGGATATGCTATATGCTCATAGTATTACTAAGGCAAAAACACTGTCGAGATAGAAGCAGAGCATTGGCCTTAATGCAGTGGGCAGTGAGCAACCAGAAAACGTATTCGCGAGTTTGAAGCTCAGCTGAGGTGCTCAGTTTGCTTTTATTATTCTTATTCTCTTTTGCTTCATTGTGATTGCACTTCACATAGTACCACTTTGTAAAAAAATGAAGTAAAAGTTACTTTTCATAGGTCGTTTTTCTGTATAATGAAGAACGTGGCGGTTATTATACAACTTATATTTGCAGCTGGCGTTCTGGCCGATCTGCCTTCTTTATAGACAGTAAAGATCAACTCAAGTACAGTCTATGTAATCAGACATATCCATATTCCCCATAAAGAAACCACAATACTTACATGTCAGTTGCACCGTTCTCTACCCATTCTATTTTAGCTTTCAATCTATATCACGAAATGGTAGTTTTTTATTACTTGATTTTGAAGGGAAACATAGTGGACAAACTCATAGCTCTTTCAAATGCCCCAACAGGGCGCATCGGACGCAGAGTCATGACCGCCAAGATTTCAGAGTATAAGTCACTCCTACATGTATATGAAATCTCAGCCCGCACGATTTTCGAAGCATTCTAGACAAATCCCTTAAATCCAAACGTGAACTGCAAGGAGGAATTCTTCAATATTGCACCTGATTTGACACTTTGAAAGATATTTTTGATGCCGGAGGTGAATTGGCAATACGTATGAACTCTGCACGGTTAGTTACCTCATTGCAAAGTGAAGGAAGCATTCATAAAAGTGGTTCGTGGAACAATGTTTTATCTCTAATGTGATGAAAGTTGTATTCGGTGATTTTAAAGAGGATTTATTGGTACACACTATTACAGCCTCAACCGTAAGGAAACGTTGTTGATACGAAAATTTAGATTATTCACTAGAGGAACGCATTTATAGCCCAACGATTGCACATGCATCTGATAATTATTTTTTGAGCCAGTATGTCATGTGGTCATATATGGGCACTTATAGAGCTCAATACACGTGTTTCGGCGCCAGTCCTCTTGGGTGTGCCCCATCCTTCTACATACAGTAGGCAACTACGTACAATTTACACGTTCCGTCAATTGAAATAAATCACTAGATCGGCAGCGTTGTACACTCGATTGCTCTTGGCTGGAATTCATGAAATAACATACCGTTCGTTTCGAGTGTTTTCTTAAGAGCGCGCTCAAATTTCAATATATTTGATAATTATGATGTTATAACACTCGAAGCAAACGGCATGCTATTTCATAAATACCAGCCAAGAGCAACAGAGTGAACAACACTCCTGATGTAGTGATTTATTTCACTTGATGGCATGTGTAAATGGTACGTCGCCGCCTACTCTATGCAAGAGGGTTGGGTTACCCCTCCCCATTCCCTACGCCCGTCCCAAGAGGATTGGATAGGATTGAATAGGACGAAGAATACTGCTCAATTGATGAGACTGCTAAAGCCGAAACACGTGTACTGGGTTCTATAAGTTCCCATGAAAGACCAAATGAATGTTGAATCAAAAATAATTATCAGATATAATGAATTTGAGCGTTGTTCTGAGAAAACATTCTAAACGAACGATTGCGCGTATGTAATAAAATCAATGTGAAATACGCATCGTTGGAGAAACGGCACACTACCGGCTCTTACCGAACAGCTCTATTGTCTTGCATTATGAGAATGTAATCGAAAAATTTCCTACAATTGCAACTCGTAGAAGGAACTTATATGGAGAGGGGTTCTAGTAAGCTAGAGCTAAGCTGTGTAGAGTTTGGATAGATCAATTTCAAGATTAGCCCTTCAAGAAAAGATGCAAACCTCTGATCCTGACCCATAGTTCTTTGGCTTGAAAATATTATTCAGCAGTCAACAACTCATACAGTGAGCTTTGGTTAATCGCAATCTACCTTTACCCATACTATAATGGACCGGCTGTCCCATAATTCTTTCATACCATTGTGTATTATTTATACATACAAATGTACTGGGTTGTCTCCTAATTTCTTTCCATTATTGATACCTCATTATTTCTTTCCCACCATCTACCAGATCTGCAGGCGCAAAGACGGGAACATTTGGAACGTCTTTGAGAAACTACAATTTTCCTTTTATCACTTTTAAGATCTTTCTTGAGGTATGACGCACTCCATAAAAATCAACGCTTTTCATTCTTGTTTCTACTAAGCGCTTTCCTCAGCGGATATGGCAAACATTTTTTTGGCACTTAGAGTTTGTTCTTGATAGTTAAAGAGCCCTGAAGTTATGGCAAATACCAAAGCTGTTATTACTTTCAGCCATGCAAACCGTTTCCACCTCGTTTCTTTATGGCCAGCAGTAAAGATGGAGCGTGTTTTTGCCAGTTATGAGCAAACAAAAGTCCTTTTTGTGATTTCCTATTTGCAACTCTCTCAATCATTTCCTAGCGAAACAGTAAATCTAAATTTATCACATTGTTTACCTGGTTATAATTTCTGTATTGCTCTGACCAATAATCACCAATGCGATTTACAAATTTATTGCTGATCTTAGTGCTACAATATGAACAAAATGTTTGTCTGAAATAGATCCGGTTAACTTTCAATTTCCGCCGACAGTGGCCCTTGCTGAAAAGAATGTGATCCAAACGGACCCGATGCCAACATTCGAACCGCTCTGTCAACCACACTTTGCCACATCATTCTCGACCAGTTCGCCATGACGATGTTTGTGGTCTATAGCGATATATTTAACTACAAACCGATCCTGAACAAAGAGGCAAGTTGTTCAGACCGAAAGAGTTCCTGGAATTGTTAAGAATGTGCCGTTAACAGGCCTTGTTTGCACATTCGCGTCCACTGGACATTTTTTTGCTTGCCCAGCATCCATATTCGTGCAAATTCCCGTCACCGTGTTGTCGACGATGATGCAAGCACTTTGCATCATCATCACTGTAAGAAGCTATGAGTCATAGAAAGCCACGCCCTTGTATCAAAAGAGATTACTAAAAGCAAGCTAAAATAATCTGTGCAAATGTTTGAAGCCTTTTCGGCGTTAGTAGGTCAGTAGAATACGTATTTTTCGGCGATTTCGCCACCTTCATCGGTGCCACACTTCACACCAAATCCAACTACATAACATGATGGGCAGACACTCAATTGGAAGAATATCTACATATTCACTACCAGTCGTAATCCATCGACTGAAAAACGTGATAACAACTTAGTATTACGTGCTATCACCACAACGTCTCCCATCTCTGCTATAAAGCGGGTTGAGTGTAGGACGTGTGGCACTGATGAAACGTGCGATACCGCCGATACGTAGGTATGCCATTGACGTAACAACCGCAAAAAGGTTCCAAATATTTTCGCAGACGAGTTTATAGCTAGGTTCGGAAACAGACGTATTAGAAGGATAGTTGAAATAGTTTTGATCACTGATTTCTTCCATTTTTCCAAACTTCGCTCCTTCTTTTTCTTCAGAAAACATTTTGTCAAGAAATTTGGTCTTAGTGTCATTTAAAGCAAGCATTCTCTCATATTCTAAGAAATTTTCTAGTGAATCGATGAATATTTATTTTATTGCTTATAGATCAGTAACCATATGTCTGCTCTTTTAACGTCTGCTATACAACTACCTCCAATCTTTCAAATGGTTGTTCAATATTGAGAACCCACGCATATCCTCTGGTTTAACGGCTATCTGGCAGCTCATTGGTGTGTAGTTAATCGTAACGCTGAGTTGGCCCAAAATGGTTGAGATCACAGCATCTGGTAAGAGTGCGCTACGACCTTGACGTTCGAGAACATCAAAGACCTGCAGAAAAAATTTTTTGCTAGCTGGTAGAAGTCTCTGATCAATCAATTTCAGAAGATGTTTTGAGCCTTTTGAGGATGATACGTGAGTGTCTTGAACGCGTTTCTAGCAGTATCGCGCGCCTCATTAGAGCCACACGCTTCACAAGCCGCACTTAGGAGAGAGGGGTATTCTCTTAATATGTCGGATTTTTATGGCAATGTTACTAAAGAGTCTCTAAAAAGACACTGTTTACATGCTTAGAAAAAGCCAGCCAAAGCCATCAACTCATTAGTGAAAAAAGCTTAATTTCATGTGGACTTGAACGAGAGTCGTTTCGCTGTTTCTACTCTCAGTAGAGGATGACTACTATGGGAGTGTAGCTCTGAGGGCACGGCAATACTGCAGAAAAATACGTAAGCCACTGACGTGTCAACCTCGAAAAGGCTTAAAACATTCTCTCAGACTATTGACTTTATGTAGCGAGGTCAAAATATAATCTTCATCTAGGCAGTGTCCTCCATATCTATGGAACTACGCATGTTATGCAAGTGGTAAAAGCCTGAAGTATCGCCAATATTTTCCTCTCCTCTTACGTCATTCTTGATTTGCGAAAATGCACTTGATCTCAGGGTTTTAAACTCACTGTTCGCGTTACAAGACGTTCCACAAAACCCCTAGCTGCCGCCTCGTCAGGTGCAATACTAGGGAAACTGGCCTGGATATTAGGTGCGGTAGAGTAGACCATCGCAACAGGCAAAATGAGAGGCCGCTGACGGTAAACGGCCTATTACTCGCTGCAAGAAAATTTCACGCCTTTTATAATGAGTAGTGGAAAACTAAATCGTGTTTTTTGCAATCTTTTTCTATTTGATTATGTTGATATCAATCTCTATGGTGTGCTTTCTATTTCTATCGATATGATGCAGCCACAATTATTGAGCATTGATGAAGTGACAGATATATCATTAGGTTTGTAAAATTGAATCAAACCTGGTAATATCTGCGGTACAGAAAAAACTTCTGTTTGATACCTTGACCTGCAGGCACCACTCCACATCCAAACACTGTCGCGACTGCGGCCAGCAGCGAAATCATAGAGGAATTGGTAGGAAGTTTTGGCATTTTCGAAGACTATTCGATACTTTTCTGTATCCAAAAGCTTTGTTTGAAGAGGCCTTTTTTGCTGGACAGAGATTTTTCATGAGTTCTTTAGTAACCAATCGTACACTTCTGTCATGATGATTTTGGAATTGTACCTTATTTTAAAAAAGCCTCTTGCTGCGTTGTAGCCGTGAAATTATAGGTACATTTCGCAGGCAGCGCGTGTTATCTCACCTACATCGCTATTTAGAGTTTTTTAAAGCTTAGAAGAATATCTACAGTTTATAAGAAAAATTGCGTTGCGCCATCGATTAACTGCGCATTCGATCCATAGCCGTTTACATTACCCTAGCCAACAAAAATGTTACTTGTAGTCTAGGAAAAATGTTCGCCCAGCGAAAAATGCGCCAAAGCTCTCCAAGTGTGAAACTCAGTTTCGTTTTGATGCTTTAACTGATAAAATAGACACAGTTTTAAAATCGCCATGATTTAAGCTTTTTAAAGATCACTACCAATCTATTGAGACACATCTGTCCTAAAGAAGGTCTTTGCAAAAAAAAATGCTTTTCGACAGCAATAAAAAATCAAGTTTTCATCTTGGTTCTGAGCAAGTATCATGGATTTAGGTAAAAGCAATATTTCCAAGTTTTGCGACGGATCATCTACAAGAAAACAACGGTTTGGTGGTGTGGACCAATGCGTGGGTGATGTCGTCTTGAAGGCTGTTTAGTTTTCTTAAGCGCCATAAGGGCTTTCCATTTTGTTCAATCTAATCAGAAATCCTTCGAAACAAGTTAATGACAGATTGCTGCTTTCAGCGTTAGGAAAAAATCGCTCAGTGAGAAAGAATAGATATGAAATTTGTTTTGGAAACAAGAACATGGAAAAATATCGGAAAGAAATGTCAGCGAATGCGACTTTTCCTCAGGTGGCACAGCTCAGATTTGATTCCCATTGTATGATTTCTTATTCTGCGACATATCATACTGACTTTCGCAAAAATAATATATTCTCATTTAGGAAAACGCTGACATTACGAGCATCTTTCATGAGAAATCTGTGGAAGAAGGCATCAATCGTCGCTTCTGCTACGATATTTTTCCTTGTAACAAATTTTTACGAAGCGCATACCGCGTTTGAGAGAAATTGCTGAATTTTCAGCGCTACCACTACAGCGCCTATAGAATCGTTATTGAGAGTGAAATGCCGGGAAGACAGGTACTACATAATTTTACTGTTTTAAAAAAATACGGGACTTGGATGACACCAAGAATCTATCGATCAGTGTGAGAATGATAAAAGGAAATTGCATTAGAAGTGATTGTAGATGAAACAATTGCGTGAAGCTAACGGATCTCGTCGCGAGGCAGAAAAATCCTACCTTTCATGATAATGAAAATATCTCAAAACATAGGAGTAAGACTAACGTTCTGAAGAAATAAGACACTAGGATGAGGCTTCTATACTAACCTTTTCAAACGTTCCAGTTTCTCATCAGATGAATGTTTCTGGAACACCATCAGTTTTCGCAATTTCTCTGCGATGTGCAGGTAGGAAAAAAAATTACTTGCTCTACATTTTGTATGGCGAAGTCTCATTCCATCAGTCCCTAAGGTACCACGTATCAGCAATTTACCGATTTCTCTGATGCTTTACAATTCTAACAGGATTTTATAAATTTACTCATCTCGTTTGAAAAGAAGGAAGACATAAGTGACGTTAATTGTGTTGAAATTATCGTTTGGGTGCGCGTCATTCCTTTATAACTTTACCAAGGAGCTACAAAGTAGTAGGCAGTTAGAGTGGCTATTTCCTGAGCGAAGTTCAGGGATTTAACTATCTGTGCTCTCTCATACAAAAACTGGCGGCTTTTGGAACATGTTTCCCACAAGCGTGATTTTTTGCGCGAAGAGTCGGAGGAGAAATAATGAACCAGAATGGTTTGCTACTTGACCTTCGAATGAGCTCTGCCCTTACCCTGACTGTTAGTTAGCAGTCTGAGAGGTCAATTCATTTTCTCTTGATTATAAAATCTCATCTGTAACAGAGTAATGTCAGGAGACCATCATCATAGACATTGAGGTAATAACTGGACTGTGTGCCAATCGTTGCCCCATTGCCAACCCTCTCATTTGCGCTAAATATCCTAGACTACCCAAAGACTTAACAGCTAAATACTTAAAAAAAACATTGAAATGTTGCTACAACGAGCTGAACGTGTTTACTAATTTGTGGTGCCTATCAGACGCTCACGGATGGCTCACAAGGTAGAGTCAATCGACATGTTAGTATAGGTTCGATCTACCTGACCTCTTGCAAAGCTCGCGGCGATAAATACATTGACGAAACGGGTTAGTCACTCTGTGTTCTTATAATAAAACATTCAGTCGGAAAGTTTAACCTCATCACGCCGTCGTTGATGGGAAGTGGTGGCCGGTCACTCGCGGTAGTCGGCGCGATCGACCTTGCAAATGAAGAACGTAGTCTTTACATTGTTGTGGTTTCGCGATAAATTCAGACTTTCGTGGTTCCGAAAGGCTATGGTCAGTATATGACGGAGCATGATAGAGAAGACTTTATATAGATATTTATAGTTGAAACATGCTTCAACTATCGCAAAGCAATGATATATTCGTTAAAAGTGATACCGCACAGTGCATGCGATGCTACATCATCGATAATTCGGAGTACTTTTTAATAGTACTTCAAAAGAGCTTCTATTGTGTTGTAGAAGGGGTTTGGTCTCACTATTTCATGAGCGATAGCTTTTATAAATACACGTGTAATGGTCACTTGTGTTTGTTTGGCTTCTTCACAGAGCAAAGTTCGTTCGCTGAAGTTTTAGTAACCTTTGCACAGCTTGAAAAATAGCTATTCTGAATATGGACTTGTATTTGAATTGATTCGTAATCGAAGCTGTTTACTGCATTATACTAGTGGCAATCAAAAATTGTATTTCGCCTCCAGAGTGCTTTGCGTGCTTCGCTATCGTTCATGCTTGGCTTTATAGGAGGATTTTGATAATCATTTGATACCTCAAAAGTCTAAATTCTCAGGATTGGTTTGTTTTTTTTTTAAAGCTGATGTTTTAGTGCGCTATAGCAAGGGAAGTAAAATCACGTCCCCCACTCTGATAATTGGCCATTCGCTTGAACTTCGCAATGAATGTTTTGAATATGCTAGAGAGAATTTATGATCAGAATGAATGACATGTCACTAAAGGCCATCTGTAAAGGTCTTTTTTAGTAAAGGGAACGCCCACGCGTCCAAAGAATTCCCACTTTTCAAGGTGAAGGCCACACTAAGGAGGAAACAACGCATCCCTATTTCTTATGCTTTGGCGATGTGCTAAAATGCAGTTCAAAAACACATTTTCTTCAGTGTATGACTTTTTCAGGAATCTTTGAAGGTGTGACTTATGGTACGTAGTCGGAATGATCCTTATTAAAGCCCACATTTATCAATTTGTAGAGTAATTTTTTGAAGAAATGGCATATTTCTGACCCAAATTTTGAATCTTTCATCGATATTGGTAATCTTTTGTGCAGAGTATTTATTCGGCAATCAATAATTTGTACAATAAATAACGATCACTACCATTTCACCTTAAATATCGGTACCGGTACACAATTACCCACTAACTCTTTGCGTAGCATTTTGCACTGTGCAATAGCTTTTTTTTTAAACAAAATGGTATTTTTCCTCCTATTAGCACCCGTGAGAAACCCATTTTTTCTCTTTCTGGACATCTTAGTGATCATATGGTAGCTCGAATCTTGAGAATTTGAACGGTGTATTTCATTTAAATGGCATTTATAAGGCGCTGTAGCAATAGAAATAAAATTTATTCCACATACGAACATTTTTTGATTAGCAGAGGTTTTCCCTAAAAAACTCATAATTATTCGATATTGCCAATTTAGGTAAAATTCAGTTATGATGGGACAAATAAAAAACTGATCTCATTTGCTGGCGGCCTCCTACGTTATTCAGAATCTTGCAAGAAAAAACATTTGACATCTAACAATTGCAAACTCATTGTTTGCATTACAAGACGCTCCACGAAACCTTTAGCTGCTGCCTCGTTAGGTGTAATACCAGGAAAACTGGCGATATTAGCCGCAGAAGAGTAGACCATCGGAAAAGGCAGAGTTGTGATACCAGTGACAGTGAAGGTACTTTTGCCCGATACAACAAAATTTCGTAGTTTTTACAATGAGTAGTTGGAAAATGGATCACAGATTCAGTTAATCTTCTCTTTACCTTTTGATTCTCGTGTCTTTAAACTCAAACGATCTTTTTTTAGGTAATTCTCTTTCTTATTTGAAACAATACTCCTCTCTTTAACGACTAGTCGGAAGATCTTGAGTTTTGATGAAGTATTGAAATCTCGTTTTGACGAAGGTTCATAAACCTCTACAGAAGATTGGGATATGTGCACTATCAAAGCAGTCTCTCTGTTGATCACCTCGATTTGTTGGCATCACTCCACATCCAAACTCTGCCGAGATTGTAGTCAGCAGTGAAAGTTATAAAGAAATCGGTTGGAAGTTCCGCCGTGTTTGCAAGAATATTCATTAATCGATCTTGAAATTCTAAGCAAATATCCTGGGTTTATGAAAAACCAATGTTATCCTTGGCAAGAAATCATTTACAAGACAAGAACAAATTTGTGATTGAGCACTTGCACAAGAATGGCACCGCTTTTTGCTTTGACTACTCCAAGCGCTCTGCGGGCTTCTCAACTCGTCGAATTCAAAATCCAATCTTTCAAAATAGGTTTATGACAATTCCATTGTTTCCAAGCACGGAAAATTTAGTTATGAGAAGAAATGGATGCCAAATTCGCACTGAACGCGATACATGTTTGAGGAATCACTCAAGAAATAATTTCAGTGAATGCACCGTTTCTTTAGGTGGTACGACTCAAATTTGGCTGCCATCATCTCAAATGTTATTCTACCACATAAAATCCTGACTTTCCCAGAACAAAATATCCATCGAGAAAACGTTGTGACAAGAGTACTTTCGTGAGAATTACGCGAAAGAACACATCGATTGACAAAAACAAGCACGACTTCCGTTGCAAAACGTTTTTGCAACAATTTTTTTAGAAAGAGAAATAGCGTTTGGTGAGCTTTAGAATTATCATTAACGTCGCTTTTACTGCGCCTATTAACTGTTGACGAAGAAAAACGGCAAAACATGAACTACGGAATTTCATTGGTTTCACATAACGGGCGTGAACTGAGATGACACTACGATCCACTAGTATGAGAAAGTCGAAGGGAAATCGCTTTAGAAGTAGTAGTAGATGAAACAACTACATGAAGGTATCGGATCTTGTCGTGAGGTTAAAGAATCTTAAACTTTGATATATTTGCCAACGTATCAAGATGTAAAAGTATTTTTAGGTTGTAATGAACGCAATTGTCATGACACTGAGTTGAATGCTTCTTAATCATTTGTTCAAACGCTCCAGTCTGTCATCAGGTGGATTTTGTGGAGTACTGTCAATTTTCGCCATTTCCCTAAGATATTTTGACAAAATAAAACGCTTTGTTGCTTGTTGACGTAGTATAGTCTCATTCCAATAGTCTAACGGCTACAGACATTTTATTGATTCTCTTATTTTTTCTGTCGTTTCAGAAAGATCGTTTCAATAACAACCATCTCGATTCATTTCATATCCTAGGTTCGTGAAATATTCGAAAGAACTAGTCGCAGAAATTCATCCACTTCCTACCCGCAAGATAACTAGAACCTTCGATTACAAGAGAGGGTCACTGTGATGACACCATTCAATTCCTTCAGCTACCAGCAGAAAATAAACCGTTTTGATGCATCATAGATCCATTATGCTGGTGCGAATCGTACGACACGGAACTTAGAAAATCTGCTTTGACGCTTTGCGGATGACAAATCGGGTGGCAACGTCACTGCAAAAAAATCATCGGCGCTCTTATTAGTAGGTGGTTAGGTTGGTGGCTGATAGCTAACATTGAGATGTTGAAGAATGAGTGGTCGGGCAAACATGCCTCAGTGTAGTAGTGGTAGAGCACGCGTCCTCGGATAGGATGAAACGTGGGTTGGATTCCCGCCTGAGGTCGTGTTTTTGCTCACCACTCAATTCTCTTAGGAATATTCAAAACATCATAAAAGTGCGAAATGCACTAAAAATACTTTCGATATCGAGCTCTTATTAGTTTTTTTTAATTCTTTTCGATTATCCGGAAACAAATAAAGAATCGAACTCTTTCGCAGGCAAGAGATTTTCATAAGAGAGTTACTAAATATTTGAAAGCTTGAATCTCTGCCTAATGCGCCACGTTTTTCTTCTTTGAAAAAACCCCGTTTATGACGTCGTTTGACTCAGAATAAAGTTACGCTTTACACTGGCCGCGCACTTTCACTGTTACTCTCGCTGGGAGCACGGAATACATATGAATTCATTACAGAAAATCTATTATCAGAGCCATACGTTTTATCTGGAGTTCTTGAAGCGCAGAAACAATTGCCATTTGAATAACACAAATCATACTTCACACGTGAGCCGCCTACGCGCCATCGATCGATGGCAGTGTTGGAATCGCAAGCGCTCCTCCCTCCCTCATCCCCAATCCCGCAGATTAAGAGAAAAACAAATGCTCGCGTATGTGAATTACATTGCATTGCTACTACATTGCAGTGAAACGGTCTTTCTAGAATTTGAGCACAGCGTTGGATTCACCGAAAGTTACGCTATCGAATGATTACTAATGGGCTGAATGAAGAGCATTATCCTACGAGATAAACATGTGTGTGATACACAAATGTTTATCTTTTGCTAAAGCGTTATATAAAGACTTTTCAAACAGAGGGCTAAATAGCGCAGCAGAAAGAGATTCAAGCTTTCGCATGATTATTAAAAGTGCAATGGCACGTTTTTGACCATGAGTAGTCCTTTCTTTATTTGTTCCCGGATAACCGGAAAGAACTGTTTGAAGATGATCAAGCAGAATTCTTCTTCGCTGCGAGCGTTTTCTTAAGACCACGCCCAAGCTTCAATATGCTTGATGATTATTTTTTGAGCCCTGCGTGTGGTCTGTTATGGACACTTATACACCCCAATACACGTGTTTTCGCCTTGACAGGCTCGTTTGTTGGGCAATGCCTTGCGTCTTAGCTAGTCCTTTAGCCCCTTACATAGAGGAGGCGCAGACTTGCTATTTACACGTGCCATCAAGTGAAAGAAATCATTAGATGGGCAGTGTTGTACACTCGACTGCTCTTCGCTGGTATTTATGAAAAATCGTATCCTTCGTTTTGCGCATTTTTTTAAAACAACGCTCAATTTACAACAAGCCTGATAATCATTTCCTGAGCCATCATCCATGATTTAGGGTTGCCTTCCCCCCAAGACGATTGGCTAGGACGAAGGGTACTGCCGATCTGACGAGGCTGTCAAGGCCGAAACACGTGTATTGGCTCTACATGTACCCATAGCATACATGACATGATGGCTCGAAAAAGAAATCAGATGTATTGAAAATTTGAGCGTGGTATTAGGTAACACTCGAAACAAATGGTATGATATTTTCAGAGAGGGTTTAAAAAATAAACAAATGAATTTACTGCGCTAAACTTTGAGTCTCCATTTGAGTGACATTATCTTTTTTGTCAAAAAACGCAAGGATTACTTTTCGTAAGTTCCGGAAAAAAAAGCCTTCAAATCGGATAGCAAATTATTTAGACTTTCAGCTCATAAAACAAACCTTTTCAGTCGACTGATTACGATATTCACACCTATTGCTTTGAGGGAGCATATGGCAATCCTTTTCCGGCCCAAACAATGACTTTCAACTTGCCGTAATTTGGAAATCAACTTTTATCTGACCTTGGAGTGCCTAACTGAATTCTTTTCAAATGTAATAAACCGTGAATGATGCTCAAGCAGTCTCCCATTGTAACAGTTCAGTGTTGGCCGTAAAAATCTAATAAATTCATATATCCAATAGCTGTTATTGAGTTTAATGTAGATATGTGGCTATCAGAGCAATCCCGTTGACAGTTAGTTGCTGACAGCTGCGATGTCCTAGATCTAATACAAAAATGATAGCAGATTTCTGCCATAGTTAAATTTCCCTTCCCATATTCGACCGTGTATTTACAATCTTCGCTCTGCTTATCGAGAAAATCGCAAATGTGTCAGTTCGTGTTTTCTTATTAATCCAAATAAAGAAAATTCCGCATTATGCTGGCGAAGAGCTGTGGACAATCGATTCAGTGTAATGCGACTCTGGAGAAGATGACGTCACGAAACGATGATCAAATAAAACTTATCACCAATTTCGAGTTAGCCTAATAATCCAAGAGAATACTGATTATTTATGTTGAGGTGAAAGTCGGTTATTAGAAATATTACGATGACTGTGCCACTGGTTGGCAGCAGGATGACTCCACCACTTTTAACCTCGACGAAGTGATCCTCAAAACTGCAGTGCACGAAACCAGCACTGATCAACATAAAACGCCCAATACTTCTTTTTCATGATAGTACTCAACCACTCTTGAGTTTATTTGCCGGGAAAAGCTTCAGCCGTACCAGTGCCAAATATGCCTTCTATCCAAGAACTGGTGAAGAACTCTGTCCTACAAGAATGAACAAATCTGAATGTTGTTGACAAAAACTGTGACCCCCCATGGACAATGTTTCGACTAATGAAGCTGTGAAAGAGCCGGCCCACATCATTTCAAAAGTATAGTTCAAAACCCCATATTAATTATAACTCTATCGAAATTTAAAACACATTGTTTGTTACAAGTGAATCCAACTTTTGTAAAGATAATCTACAAATGATAAACATCGCATCACTCCAGATAACTTCTCCTTCTCGATCAGAAGATCATCACTTTAGCTGAAACTAAATATTCTAAAATAACGCGGTACCTTTCTCTCATCAGACAAGCACATTTGAAAGAACTTCTTTTGCTGCACAAAGACTTTCCATTCGACTACCAATAATTGTTCAAAAGTCTAGATATTGAAGAATTCAAAAAAAAACCTTTTTCCCAAGAAGGTCTGCTCAAAGCGTTGTACTATTAGAAAAAAAATGTTTCACATGTGTTGCACATTCTCGCGCCCTTTTACGCTCATATTTCGCAGAACAGAACTCTTCTTCAACTACTAGTATATGTTCGATAGCGTAAATTAGGAAATTTAAATAATGTACGCAATTTTAGAAAGGTTTCTGTGCAGCGATGTAGCAGGGGAAAAAACTGTGATTCACACGCTTCGCGCGGTATTGCGCGAATTTTTATCTATTTCAAAGTCTTTTTCTCAAGGAATTTCTAGCTCTTTTATTTTATAATTGCAGGAAAAACTTCGATCTATCATTCTAGGGCTTAGGGTTTTCATCATCATTCTGAATTGCCAAATTATACCAGCAATTAAGCCTGAGCCTATGCATAAAAATCATATGGACGTGTATAAGAAATATTGGAGTATCACAGTCATTGTTTTATCTATAGTCTCTCTCAGAATGGAGAAAAATCCCCGATTAAATATCAAAAATCACAATCCTCATGTAAATCGCGCTTGCGCAGTCCATCGATACCTATCAGTCCACAGTCATTCACACACCTTGGCCGACCTGCAATGCGCGTCGTGTTCAAGGTTCAATCTTATATTCCCCTCATACAGTGCAGTAAAAGTCTATTCAGAAAATAGGTATAGTGGTTGAATCGCCGGTCACGCTATCGAATGGTTACTAAAAAAAAGTAGCCAAAGGGAAGAGCTCTGCCCTGCGAGAATTACGCATGTGTGAAGTAAATGAATTTTTTTTTGCTACAGCGCTGTAGGCAAGTGTTTTCGAAAAACAAACACATTTTGAAATTTCCTTCACGGTATCGTTTGGTTATCAATGATTTCCAGAAAAAGCTCTGCCTTAAGATAAAAGAAGGCGATCATGCGCGACGATTGTGAAACATTATTGCACTTCTAGTGCTGCACCGCTTAAAAAGAGACTTTTTCAAAAAGTTTTTTTTTCAGATTTTCAAAATTTGAGACTCGTATGATTACCGCAAGTTTAGTGGAAAGCTCTAACGTAGAGAAAAATTCTCCTTCAAAATTGCCTCTCTTATAATAGAAAAGTACCAGCAAAATATGAATATTTAATGCCCTTTATTATGACATCATACATAAAACTAATACTAACGAAAAGAGGCAATACGCGTAACAAGGAATAATCAAAATGAGTCCTACGTGCTCAAATGAGCATGTAGTCATAATTATTACACACATATGTGCATTGTTATCCTGATCTAGACCAAGAAACAATTTATATTTGCATCAGAAGAACACAGTAGACAAAATCCTGTAATGAATATATGTTAGTGCTCAACATCTGAGCCTTGAAAACTTGACACTAGTACTGTCAAATCGTTATTGTAGAGTGCTACATCGCCGATCTCTAAGCGTATGGCACAAAGAAATCTTCGGTATTCCCATCTTTCACGTACCTAAATAAGAGGTAAACGATGAAGAAGAAACAACAATGGAAATACTATCAATTTCACGATGATCTGTGAAAAGAATAGGCTAGAATGCCGATCTTTCAAAAGCGAATGCAGGAAATCTACAGCAATGAAAAATCCTCAAATTAATGGAAGATGCGTTTGTTATACTCCAAAAGGTCAATGCTCTCGGCGTTAATCAATCCCTAAGGATTCGCCACGCATTCGACTTTATCAAACACGGCTAGACGTCATTAAGAGCATATATGACCTTTAGAACGAGTTAGTGATCTGATGATATATCAC
>JAHQIW010003046.1:0-49360 GCA_019055375.1 Parelaphostrongylus tenuis
CCTTTTACACAAGATAATCGTGTATTAATTAGCTACTTTTGTTATTCCAATGAGCTTATCATACATTGATAGTGATAACAAACTTCCTTCTTCGGGCAGTTCATCATACAGAAGTTAGTATTGGTAAGGGCTTGTGCATGAGCACCATATTATATTGTGAACTGATTTTATTTCAACTTCGGCATAACCAATCAATCATAGTTTCTTTGTTGATCTAACCTGCAACACGAGGAACGACAGTGGACGATCGACTCAAGTTGACAGCTCTGAAGAAGATAGATTACGTCAAAACGTTAGCCGAATGAAACTTTTCATCAACAATCTCGTACTACCGACTCAAACAACAAGGTAATCATATAAACGTTGAATGCTGACAACAGACGGTTGCAGTATAGGCGAGTGTTTCCTCATGCACGTTAGTTGCATATGCGCCAAGAACATGAGTGATTTCGCGCCTTATATGTACATTGAGAAGTACTTGACGGACTTTTGAGATCGCCGTATAAAATTTTGTTGCATTCCCCTTTCTGCGGAAAGGATTGCTTAATTTTCTGAGTTACACAAGCGATCGTAGAAACGTTTCCGTACTTATTGATAGCGCAAGGTGTTGGTTGGGAGTTCTATCACTGCTATGGAGATTTCAGGATCACTTCTTTCAATGAACTGCTTTCAAACCTTGCCATAAATGATGCCTTCGAGGTTACGTCAGTGGTTAACGTACCTTTCGCCGCTATCGCCCACTACCAGATCCACGCGCTCCACACTAATTTTCGTCTTTTTGATTATTAGTGCAGCTCAGACTCCCATTTCTCAGACGAACGAGTAATTTCGATCGACCTCTTTGTTCATAGCTATGATATGCGAAGGAGAGATGGAAGTATAGCGTTGTTCTCCCTTATGTTCGGCCTGTCTGAGCCTTGCGGTAAAAAATATTTACTAAATTTGTAGGACGATTTGGCAGTCATTCAGAGTCAAAATCAATTTAATTTCAAGGATGTATTCTATTCCATGAATGGCCTCCTTTCTTCGCTGTAACAGTCGCAAAAAATTCTGTTTCACATTCAAGCACTTCCTACCGTACAAAGGTTTTTTTATAAGCAACCAATAATCATTGCATAAGGCGTCTCTGGTGCACTTGGTTTTTCAAAAGGACTTCTTGGAGAGCTGTAACAGTTAACAGAAGACTAGATTTGGGAAATATGGGTCATTTTAGACATCCGCATCCATTTGACCTCTTGGGAGAAGCGAATTTCTAATTTTTCCAACGTTATATTAGCTATTCGATAGTTAATATCCTGAAAATTTAAACGCTATACATCACTTTCAGAATGACGCAATCAATGCGCTCTAGCAGTAAAACTTGAAATATCTTTCATACTCAAGCATTTTCCATTGGGGAAAGCTTTTTCGTTGGACTTTTATTACTTCTTCGATAGCTCAAATCTCGACGACTTCCATAATAACTTCGTTTTTTGGAAATAACTCCTTACTGTACCGTAGCAGTCAAAAAAAGATTATGTTTATATCATGTTGCTAAAGGACGGTGACTTGGGGCCACTGTTGCGAAATCCAACTTTGGAGTGAAAACTAAGGAATTTTCTCCAAGATAGATAGATCTTTGAAATTGCTGAGATTTGCACTATGGAATGATAATTATTTGTTTATGGAAAAGCTTTACCCAGCTAGAAATCCTTAAATGTGAAATAAATGTTATTTCGATTGTTACTGTGCAGAAAGGAAGCCATTTGAGAAGCAAAATACGCCGTTCAAATTCATTTGAATTCAGCTGTCGAATGACTGCTTATAATCTAGTTGAATGGCTCTTTCATAGAAAAACCAAGAGCTCATGACTGCAATCCTCAAAATGCAATTGCAAGTCACAGGAAACGTATTCAAAAAGAAAGATTTTTGAGACAGTTTGGCGTAATTCTTTTCAAGAAATAAGTCAAAAAAGTTTCATCAGTGATGATTTAAGATTTTCCTATCGAGCAAGTTTATAATAATCAAAACTAGCTTTATAAACCCAGGTCCTCTATGAATTGGAAAAATTGCATTGCGATTGCAAAACGTAATCTTTTATTTGAATCTTCAAACAAGAAGTTTAATATAAGAATCGGAATTGTTGAAGCTATCGATTGACTAGAAAAGCATCAAGAAGATAGGAAAAATTGTTTAATAACAGTTAGATATATACTTCCTCTCCGCAAAGATGTGATTTTTCCTTCGAAAAAGGCAAGATTTTGGAAGCATTAGTGTCAGTCTTTGTAAAATTATTCGTACGGAAGTCCCACGAGTGCAATTTTATCGTGTTTTAATGACAGTTTTCCTTTGAGGACTTGATCAACCCGAATTTGTATTGAAGCACGCACCACTGTTCGTAACTGTCCAAACGGCGCGCTCAGCTAAGGGTAACAATGACCCTCATCGTCCGCAAAGGAACATTGTGTATACTCCCTCTCTTTTTACCAGCTTTTTCACCACACAAAGAAGCTTCCTCATTGATGGTTTAGTGGTCTTGCGGCAACGAAAACAGCAATTCCAATGTTAAATTCAATTTCAGCATGGCTCTTTACTGCGCTGTGGTGACGACAAACAGGAAATCCGCTTTGTCTTTGGAGTGCTTAGTGTGCTCCACCGTCGTTTATGCTTCGTTTTCACTCGAGTAGTCATTCGATAGCCTGAAAAATGAGAAGAAATGACATGTTGCGGGAAAGCCGTTGATAAAGGTCTTTCTTAGTTTGAAGAACGCCTACGTGTCTCAATGAATCCACTTTTCAATATGAATGTCAAATCGAAGAGACACCGACCTCCCTCTTTGAGGGATCCCGCCCAGTTAGTCGCGAGGGCAAGTGGCGCGTCCCCAGGTGGTGGATAGGGGAATGAACGCGAACCAAAAGCGATTGTGTGTTTCCCAGAGACGCAGGTGGATTCAAGGGAGAGCAACCCTGCTTCTGCAGCGCCGACTTGACAAAAACTCTATTTTTACGAGTCAAGTCGGCCAAAAGCCTGCAATCAAGCGGCTGGGAAGTATATGGGAGGCGGTTAAGAGTCGCCTCCAACAAATAAGCTCCTCCCGCTCCTCCGAATGAGACTGACAAGCTACTCGTGAAAACCCAGCTCCACGTTTAGAGCCTGGCAAGCAATACGCTGGGTACCGAAATGCCAAAAACAGCAACAAATATGGGCCTCATGTCCCCGACACCGAAAGAGTCCTTGGTACGGCAGCGCCAGGTAGGACGAGTACGGAGAGGCTGCTAAAATCTCAGGGCCGAACTAGGCTGCCAAGATCTAAACGGACTAAAATGACGATCTGTACCTACAACGCAAGAACCCCTGCTCACGAATCCGCTGTAGAAGATCTGCTAATTCAAGCAAGAAGAATAAGGTACGACGTAATTGGCCTGGCTAAGACGAGAAAGCGCCATCCTTTTCACGCTGCTTATGACACCGGAGAAGAACTCTTCCTTGGTACATGCGATCGCACAGGTGTCGGCGGCGTTGGCGTTCTCGTCAAATCGAATTTGACCGTGAGCATTGATTCGCTCGAACAACTAACAACCCGTGTCGGACAATTACGGTTGAAACGATGTGGTTCTATGCCGGCTTTGACCATCTTCGTTGCTTACGCACCAACATCAAGCTATGACGAAGACGAAGTCGAAGCGTTCTATATGGACCTCGAAGAATTCTTCAGAGAAGATCATACATTCTTCAAGGTCATTGTCGGAAATTTTAACGCAAAAATTGGACCTAGAAGAACGTCTGAAGAACGTCACATAGGGGCCCACGGACCAGAATGGAATGAACAGGGTGAGAGGCTATCTGAGTTTATCATGACGACTCAAACCATCCATGGTAACTCGCAATTCCAAAAGCTCTTTCTCAGCGATGGACGTGGGAGTCTCCTAACGGAGAGTATCATAACGAAATAGATCACTCCTAGTAAATCGGAGGTTTTGCCTGACCGTTGTCGCTGTTGTTCCTAAGTTCTACACGGGACCAGACCACCGCCTCCTTCGCGCAACGTTCCGATTTTCGAGGACAGGAGAGAAAGCCGCTAAATTCAAACAACGAAGTCTCAGAACTACCATAAACTGGGATGTATTCAAATCATTAGTCGGCTCTTGGGAAGATACCGTTGTCGACAACATCGACGAAGAATACGATCGACTCGTTGAATATCTTCACGTTGGCGCTATAAAAGCCGAAAGTCCTAAGGTCACGAAGAGACGCTTGTCTCCGCAGACACTCGAGCTGATACGTCAACGTGGAATCGCACGAGCTGCAGGCAACCGAAACCTTACGTCCGAACTTGCGAAACGCTGCAGAGAAGCGATAAAAGAAGACCTCAAAGAGAGAAGAGCAGCAGTTATGGCAGAAGCTGCAGAAGCTGGGAAGAGCATTCGCAAAGCCCAGCGAGACTTCGCCAACTATAAGATCAAGATGATTGCACTCCGATACCCTGACGGGACACTTACAGCTTTGAGAAGGGCTATGGAGAAAATCATTCACCAATACTACTCGGATCTCTTCGCTAGCCATGTTCTCTTACCGTCATATAAATTGAAAGAGGACGAATATGTCGTTCCACCGGTCCTTCCTTCCGAAATCCGACATGCTATATCGTCGGTGAAAAACAGAACAACACCCGGTCCAGACAGGATTAGACCAGAACACCTGAAGAACCTGCCGCCAGTTCTCATCAACACCCTGGCTCGGCTCTTCACTCGCTACCTGTCAGAATGCAAGGTCCCTATTCAGTGGAAAACCAGCGAGACCGTATTGTTGTTCAAAAAAGGAGACCTTCACGACATAGGCAATTATCGCCCATTCTGCTTGCTGTCCGTTGTCTATAAACTCTTTACTCGAGAGTAGCGAATGTTGAGTGTGAATCATATTATAACCAATCACCTGAGAATTGGTGCGTTTGCTAACAATGTTTTTGAGTGAATCTTCTTACGTGCCTCCTATTCTATGCAGACTTGTCATCTATTCCTTCGCGCTGACTAATTTCGCTCTGGTTGATTACAGAAGAATTGTTGTGAACTAGTTACCAAAAATGTTGCTTCATAATGCACGGGTTGAGAAGCACGTAGAGCTCCTGATATAGTCTATTAGCATGCAAGGTGATATCACCCACGTATAAATGCTGAGTGCCAACTCTGTTTTTGATTGCAAAGTGACCTGTTGCAAAAAGCGGAAACTCTAGTTTTATTTATATCCACAACATTTACTTAGGCTTTAAATAGCCAATAATGAATGTCACATGTGACGAGACATACAAACAAATCTTTTATGATCTCACTGCTCGCCATAATCTTGACAATGTTTGGATACGGGGTGATGCCCGCTTGTCAAGGTAATGATTAGAAGATTGCTAGGGTCACGTAGATATTTCTCATGTCAAATAGATGATTATGAATTCTTTCAGAATGAATAGATGTTTGTGAACCACTCTCTCTTGCGATTAACTGCCGGAGCTGATGTACGCAGACGTTGGTGTTGTTTGGTCGTTTTTATCGAGCAACACCCAAATCAGCATGCCCTGTCTATCTCAGATATGTGACAGCATAATCTTTAGCGCAGGCTTTAACTGAGCTGATGAATCGTTGCGGCGAGATAGCCAGTGACATATTAAATGTGGTATCCGCGGTAGACTCAGAACTCATCTCCAGTGATGATCAACTTTACGCAGTCCTATGTGTGTGGTTGCAGCGGAGGACTTTAGCAGTTGGTCACACATGCAGCGCTGGAATAACCAACTCAAATGGAACCTCACTAACCTTATTCCTTCTGAAGAGAAGGCATCCAATCTTTACCTAGCAAATAGTTGCATATCAATGATCATAGTGATAATTATATGGATGAGTAGTGATTTTTTTTTTGAAAAGTTATGATCAAACTAACATGCTGTCGTGATGAATCTTTCACTGAACGTAAGAACTCCAAGACTGCATGTTCTCTGTTGATTAACTGGAGCATGAGAATGTTAATAGCAATTTTTATTCGCCTCACGTTACAGAGCGTGTTGTCTTCTTCCTTAGAGCCAATGATCCGAGTCGATCGTCCACCGTTGTTCGTCTCGCTGTGGATGTCAGCCTTCGTGTAGTTTGAGTCAAACCTTACAGGTGGAGCACTATCAAATAAGGGAGCTCACTCGGCAAGCTTGTTATATGCAAAGTAAAATGTACGACGATTGGCTTCCGTTCTGTAATATCAACAAAGAACTGTGAAATTACTGGTCACGCCAAGACTAGCGAAAGCTCGATTTACATTATTACATAGCTACAATCAAAATAAATGGTAAAGTTAATACAAAGTGCCACCTACCATGCAAAGTCTACTATTGGACTCCTCAAAGGGAGCAAGTTCACGTATGTCATTTATACATTACATACACCGAATCTTACTCAGATTATAGAATCGTTCTGAAATGAGGGGCCTTAACAGATAATGGTTAGACACTTCCCATTTCTAATCACTTATATATTTCGAGACTTGTCCAAAAGACGCTTCGGGCGGTTTTTGATTTATGCTTCAGGAATGTATCTACATCACAAAATCGTCACCGTTGTGTTTGTGTTGTCTCCTTATCTATAGAAGTACTTCGTCAAGTTTTTCAATTTTCTATCCGGGAGCACCTGTATGAAAAAACGAAAAATCTACACTTTTTTGTTCTTACCATGATTCTGTTAAGAATTCATCTACAATGTACATGAACTGTGAATTGCGGAAATTTCACGAAGCACATTGCCGCTGCTCATAGCTAGCCTATACTGTATGGACATTATAAGAAAACATTGATTATGTAGGCCGAGTTTAATTAAAAATTGACTTTCGAAATAAAACATTGTGAGGGCCACTAATGGGGCCTTCTTGATGGTTCAAAAGATTGCAGACCTTTCTCCGTCAGTAAACCATTATTGCGCTTTTCAATCTTATTTTCAACATTTAACATAGTAATAATTTAACCAGTTCATAACAAAGCAGCATTAAGAATTTAATAAAAACAACACATAGGTGCTTATTCAGCTATATTTAGTATCTAGAATTTCTTCGTACAAGAGCTGATGAATCAACAGCGCTAACTATGCCTTCAAATTCTCATGAACAGAACTATAGATCATACGTTGCGAGTTGAAGAACTCTTGCCAACACAATGGACTTATAAGAAATTGTAAATTCTGAGCAGTACCGTAATGCTACTCATGAGTACACGTAAATTTTTATAGTGGGAAATTCGAATAGCTTGGCTTAAAAACCCTCCGTGAAAGCTTTTTCGCAGTAATACTCCGCAGCTAGGTCTACTTATGATAATCTTGTCAACTGTCTGTTGAGTTTTTCCATTAATCGGATGTAAAAATATTAGACTTTTAATGGACTGTCATCTATAAGGACTATCTGTGCGTTTAAGATGCTTAAATAGCAGAACAAAGCCTGTTGATATTGCGCGCTGTACTGTATTCAAAAAACAACGTTCACTTTCGCCTTATCTTCAATCTATTTATGGGTTATCTGGACCTTTCAAACTGACGAGCTCATACGATGTTGTCATGAATCGTAATGGCTAACAATACAATGATCTACATACCTCTACTATCGAGCGCTCTTTTATAGATCCGCTCAAAACGATCTAATTTGGTAAGGATATAACATGTTTTGAGCAGTTGGGTCTAGGGCTATACAGGCACCTGTTTTGTCCCAATGGGACTCATCAGTAGCACCGTTCCTCGGTTCAGCCGATCCTCTGAGGCCGAACAATCCTCTACAAAGACGACGTCGAGTAGGAAATCACCCTAAGCCGGATGATGCAGTTACCTGACATTGTGGTGACCGTCAGGCGAGCTTGTGGCTTTAACATTGAATGTTACCTTTACTTTCGACCGATCTTTTAAACGGCTCAAAACATGTTATATCCTTATCATATTACATCGTTTTGAGCGGGTCTGTAAAAGACCGATCGAAAGCAGAGGTATGATTCATTGTAAAAGCCACAAGCTCGACTGCCGGTAACACCACATTGTCAGGCAATTCCATCATCATATTTGGGTGACTTATTAGTAGGCGTTGATTTTTTTATGAAAGATTGTTTAGCCTCAGAGAATCGGCTGAACCGAGAGAGAGTGCTACTATTGAGTCCCAATAGGACGAAACAGGCGTCTGTATAGCTTTAGACCTAACGGCTCTAAACATGTTATACTCATCAATGTTTTACCTTTATCAGACCCACAATGATTAGAGTTAAGCGTTCAATGCGATTGATCTTCCTGCAATATTGGTCATCACAGCGTCACACTGAGGCGGACTAAAAGAGCAGCACACGACTGAAGTAGTGCTCCGATGGTGCTTTCCTTACTTTCACACTAGAATCCACTCACGCTGAAGTGACTTGACGCCTATTATTTAGCAATGCACATAAAATGACGTTTTGCAACAACTATTCTAAAATGATCTTTGATTGAACAACTTCATAAAAGAAATAGTCGAAATTCGCCGACTTGGTACAGATTCGTATTTGAATTGTAGGTAGAAGCCTTAGCAAGGTGAAGCATTATGGATCCGTTTTGAACGGAACGCTCACATCGTGAAAGGCTTAGTCACGCGACCATCACAAAGCGGAGCTGCTACAACACGGAACAGCGTATTCAGCTCCGTTCGGCGTTCATATTAATTTTCTAAAGAACATAATATTATAAGGCGCCGACGGTGCTTTGATTCTTTATGAGAGGTAGAAATGGAACAGATTTATTCTACTGCGAGTCGGAATAATCTCGTGAAGATATCGCTATTGAAACGAAACTTTTCTTTTTCCTATTACAAGTATTATGTCACTCACTTAAAGCCGCGCAGGGTCACCATTACCCTTGCAGTACATTTAGTAAAGGTTTTATTGACTAATACATCCACGCCGTTGCTCTCTGAACAGTAATATTGCCAAGTGACGGACGAGCTTTTCTAGAATCCAGTCGCCAAACTGTTGAAGTAGTCATAAACGCAAATCCCAAGCAAGGTGGCTATTTCCTGCCGTTAGGCGAATCAGCTAATGTGGCATCACGTAGTGGCGTGCTCTTGCAGTCAGAGAGATATCATCTGGGGGGACAGTAGGAAGAATAAAGCTCTCGGTGCTGAACAATTCCTGAAAGATGCGCCATGTATTCGTCTTTAGTTTTAACTTCGTTGAGGTGATTGGCATCATATCTGGTCTTTACAATGACTATTGGTAGCCTCCCGCTGTATTGAGTCAGAGCTGCTTATCATTCCAAAGAAGTCTGCGACCATTTCGGCACCAGTTTACCCACTCTGGAGGATGAATGCTGATGAGTGAATATCCGGCTTTCACAAATGACTCGCGGTGCTTTGCCTTCCTACTACCTGACGAACACGAATTCAAAATCTATCACTTAGTTCAACTCCAGATTCTGATCACTGATATTTATAAGCATTCATCTTGACGAGAAACGAAGCGTTCAGAAAAGGTGACTGAAGAAGCATATGCTCAGTGTTACGTCAGTCGTGTTTCATACAATGCCCACTTTACTATCACAACTCGACGCACTTCCAGTCATGTAAGGTGTAGCACTTCTGAGTCTGGCAACAAAGCCTAATTTCCAGATTCAGTGATCCCTTATATAAAAACTCCACGTATTCCCTTTTTCTTCCTCATATTAACGGATTCTTAGTGTCATGTCAATCCTAATGTATTTCTCAATCCTCCGGTCAAATTCTTCAGTGTAGGCTTTGGCTATCAGTCCACCTCTCCATCAACAAAGAATCTTTAATAGGCGGATTAGGAGGCTAATGGATACTGCAGATGAACAAACTTGATCCGTGCTCCCTGGGAAGTCATTACTATTGCATCAAGCTCTCTTTCAGTAATAGCTATCTTTTCCTACCAGTTTCATATAAAGACGCATGTCGACGTTTTTTCAATTGAAAATGTTTCATTTACGAAAGATTCGAATTGCTATCGCGTCATCACAAACGAAGGAGAGAAATAAATTCGCTCTGCAGCGCCAAAGGAATCAGTTCATTTACTAAAACTTCGTCAACGATTTTTCAGCCCACATCGCACTCTTTCATAATTATCATGCATTTAAGCTTAGTAACTAGTTGCCATCATTTCGTAATAACATTGTCGCCACATTTAATCGTTTCAAAAATTCTGTCTGAATTAAACTGTTGAGAATCTTCAAAGCTTTTAGGAAAGTTAGAAGCCGACGCGCAGATGACACTTACATATAAGTGCTGAGTACTGAAGCCAATGTCGCCATGCGAAAGCCTAGCACGGATAATAATCTGATTATTGCTTGCCTATCTGCACCCTTTTGAGTCTTTCATAAAAAAACATAATTTGACTCTTTTCTGGCGTTTTGTATTCATTCGATAGTTTAGATCGCGAGAATTTGAACGATTTAGTCTTCAAATGATTTTTATTTACCTTGCAGCCTACTTACTAGGATGCTTGGACTGTCAGTATTCGCGAATCGTACGAATTCCATACATTTTCCATTGGTCTCTTCTTTTCGTGATTGCTTCCTAGTGGTAGTTTGATTTGAGCATGGCGGCTGGCGCGAGTTCCATACTTTGATTTGTATAATATTGACAGCTGCGAGTGAAATGATAAGGGATAAAGCTCTCGACGTTTAGCAATTCCTGAAGGGTGCGCCGTGCCTACGTCTCCAAGATACAACTTTGCTTGAGGTGATTGAATGCATATTCAGCCTTTACAATAACACGCGGTGGCCTACCGCTGTATCGAGACAAAGCTGATTATCCTTTCCGAGAAGGCTGTGTCCAGTCCGGTACTAGTTTGTCGAGCCGCGAGGAATGGACTGCTTGGTGAGCCATCAAATGCGAGATCGAACCATCAGCACGTGCGATTATAGCTTATTAATTCTTCTACGAACACGTCCTCTCAACATGTAAGTGGTCGCCCTCGGGAGGGTTGTATTCGCGTGAAGTCCACTCTACAGCTCGATTCGTTCATCTATCGTCACATCTTCTTACTATATGGCCAGTCCACATGTGTTTCGCCATCGATATATGTTTTTTTTAGGTCGCAAAGATGTGATGGCTTCCAGAAGTCAGAACTGCGTAAGCAGGATTCCAAATCCTTGGTGCACAGTAAAGCGCTAGGATGACTGCTAAAACGAAAAAGTTGGCGCGTAATTGAGGGTCCGGTATTTGGTCGGTGACTACTTTGACAGACCCGATGGCTGCCCACGCCGCTGTACTATTTCTGTCCAGCTTCCCCTTTACGTCGTTTTTCACATTCAGTAAGCGACCAGGATACACGTGCGAGGAGGTCTTCGTAGTTGGAGGATCATTCAGTTCCATATTTTCATATTGCACCACTGGTTTTTATGAACTGGGTATTCGTGCTATTTAAGCGTAGCCCGATCTTCTTTCCCGCGTCGTTGAATTCCTTAAGCATGGTCTTGGCCTCACGAATACACTTTGAGAAGATGGCGATGTCATCCGCAAAACGAAGGTATGACAGGAATATTTATCAAGGCGAATACCCCTCTCGTTCCAGTCAAGCGACTTCTTTATCGACCATAGTGCGACGCTGAGCAGCTCTGGCGATACCGTATTGCCTTGTTGAATCCCTTTCTGATGGATAATGAAAGAGGTTGATGAAAGAGTTGTATTTTCATGATGCGGTATCAGTACAGTCTGATAATGTTCTCATGTTAGACGGATTCATTCCTTGATCGGCAAACGCTAATAGGACTGCGTTTGCTTTGCCGCTATCAAATGTTATTTCATAGGCGATGAAAGTTAGAATTGAAGGCAGGTAGTATTTCCGACAGGATTTTGTATCCTCGACATAGTTTGGATGTAGGCCATGTAGCATACTTTTTGTCGAAATCCTGCTTGTTCAATTGGTTGTGCTTCATTTCAATGCGCTGTAGCTACCGAAAAAATATCATGCTACGTGCAGCACGACCTTGGCTCAAAGCCACCACGCCTTAGATGTATGTGAAATAGATTTCGCTATGTTAGCTCAATGCCAAACTTTTTGCCTGCATGTGATCAAACTTCGCAACAAGCGATACCAGCCCACTGCCCATCGATCGCCTTTTGATTGTTCTCTGCTGATTATCATCGAGTTTCTTCAATTATGAGCTATGCTTTGTCAAGTACTGAAAAAGACCCAGTCATGTTCCTATAAAAACATGGCCTGTTACAAACCGAGCACCTGTGCTAGATAAGTCATCGAATGAAGCTCGCTTCAAATCTGCAGACTTTCTGGCAATGTACAAGCATGTCTTGAAAAGCCTCTTTGGTCAAGACACACCCTGCGCTCCGATTGCAAAAATCAATCTTCTTTTGGCTTTTATAACGCGCTGCGATGTGCGTTCAGAAACCAAAAACTTTGTCGAATTTTTGAGATTTGATCTATTGAATTATTGTAGGAGCTCTGGAAGAAAAGCTTTGATAAGTGAGAAGTGTTTGAATGAGAAACAAAACTCTATTTTACTCTTTCAGCACAGTAACAGATCCTTTTGAAAAATAGATAATATTATTTAGATTTTTCTGATTTAAACTGAATCATTATTCAGGATTAAAAAGGACTAGAAAATCCTTCTTATTCTAGAGAGTCAAAACAGGGCGCGGATAACGTAAATAATCCACTTTTGCGAAATATAATCCTCTTTCGGCTGTTACAGCGTAATACGAATTCTATCTCAAAAGGCGAATGCATGTTGAAGTTTTTAAGACTTGGTCCATCAATTTGTTATAAAAACTCTGAAGGAAAAGCTCTGGTCAGTAAGAAATGTCTCAATGAAAAACAAAATTTTGTTTTTGCTCTTTCACCGCAATAACAAGGCCTTAAAATGAATGCGCTATTGCAATTCTTCTGATTTGAGCTATCGAATAATTACTTAAACACTGAAATTGGTTAAAATACGTTTTCTAAGGAGTCAAAACAAAGAAAGTATAACAAAAAAGTATCGAGTTTTTCGTTATCAATTCCATATCACGGCAAGATTTTTTCCTGATTTCACCTTCGTTTATCAGCGTCGATAGAACACTATAATCACACAGGTTCAGGCGCACTTATTCGGACTAAATCTCTTCTGTACTGCTTACACCAAATCCTTCTGCCGGTACCGATGTAGACACTCTTGCAAAGCTCGCATGCAGCTGGCATTTGAAATTAACCGTGCCAATTGTGTTGAACTAAAATCAAGCTTCAGCTTTTTTCGCTATTCAAGCAGCTCCTTCGTGGTGGAGGAGATGTGATCTCTTCTGGATTGAGCAAATGTTGGCACAACTTCTAAGTCCATCAATAAGCAGCTCCTCTTTGATGGGGCCATTTTTAATATGCTAGTCATGGTTGGAGAGGATTTTGCCTAAAATGTTCTCGCTATAAACTGTTTGATGACTCCTTCTTGTTCGAAGATATGGAATCTTTTTCAGCTAAACCCTTTTTTTAAACTTTCAATAATCATTCAATAGCACAAATCTCAACAAATTCACCGAAGACGCTTGGTTCTTAGGAAGGCCCACTTGAAGCGCCTCTCTTGAATGAAACGAAAATCTTCTCGAAAAAAGGACGGGTGCTCTCGAACCAATTCATAACTTTAATCCTGACCCTGCCACGACACCTAGGCTAGTGTCCAGCTAGTAGGATTGCCAGACCGCTTGTAGCAGAACTGAAGCTTCTTTCGATATCCTTTCTTACACTAACGTTTAGCTTGTAGCATGCTATGTTTTTGTATGATTTTGGTTGGTTTTCTCATTAGGTATCACCTGTATCACCTGTCGTCCCGTTGATCGTCGAGTGACTCGAGCGGGTACCAGCAACTCTTCCATTTTTCCCTATCGCGTGCAAGAGTAGCCCAGTGGGTCCTCCTCGCTCTAGGAATTCGCTGAGCATCATATCTTTCTTCCATCGCTTTCGTGAAGAAATCGGACCAACGGGTCAGTGGTCTTCCTTTAGAGCGCTTGACGTCCCGAGGAATCCAGTCGGTAACGGCTCTCGTCCATCGGTTGTCGTTGAAGCGCATCACATGTCCGGCCCACCTTATTTTCGATATCCTGGCGTGTAGAACGGCGTCTCTGATTTTCGATCGTTGACGTAGGTCGGAACTTCGGATCCTTTGTCTCATTTGCGAGATACGGGATACTCCTAGCATCGACCTTTCGACTGCGCGTTCGATAACGGCAAGTGATCTTTCATCCTGCTTACGTAGCGACCAGGTTTCTGCTGCATACGTTAGGGCAGGGATAACTGTCGAGTCGAAAAGGTAGGCACGGAGTCGGATGTTCTTTGTCCTCTTCACTACATTTTCGATGCTCTTAAACGTTCCCCAAGCCGCTCGTTTCCTCCTGCTCAACTCTGGGGCTAGGTCGTTCATCATGTTGATTTCACGACCTAGATAGATGTAACTGGAGCATTCGGAAATTGTCGTTCCGTTGAGCGTGAATGGGGCATTAGAAACCCATCCGTTCCTCATGAACATTGTTTTCGTTAGATTCAGTTGAAGACCGATCTTTCCACAGGCGTTATCGAAATCAGTCAACATTCGTTCCGCTTGGCTGATGTTTGGTGTTATGAGAACGATATCGTCAGCAAAGCGAAGATGGTTTAATTGTCGACCGTCAATTTTCACTCTCATTTCGTCCCATTCTAATGTTCGCATGACGTTTTGCAGGGTGGCAGTGAATAGTTTTGGCGATATTGTATCGCCTTGTCGAACCCCTCTTCTTACGTCAATGGTGATATTGTTGTAGAATGGAGATATTCTGGTCGTGAAATCTTTATAAAGCTCACGAAGGATCATTATGTACCGAGTAGGGACGCCCTGGTTATCCAGAGCCTCTATAACCGCTTCTGTTTCCACTGAATCAAATGCTTTCTTCAGATCGATAAAAGTGCCAAAAACAGTAACAAATATGGGCCTCTCATTAGGTAGTATAGAAAAAATGCCCGAAAATTGAAAAAAAAGTTTGGTGAGAAACAAGAAACATTTGGAGGTAGGTTGAAACGCATTATCTTGTGCCATTTGTTGCGAATGTTGTCAAAGAGCGATGGCTTGATACCAATGTTACGAAATCCATCCACATACCGGAGCAAGTGCGCGCCGAGTGCGAAAAATAATGTTCGTTTAGCTGTAGCAACGTGCAAATCCTTGAGTGTAAAATAAAATTTTATTTTTACTGAGCTGCATAGTATAAAAGCCACTAAGAAAACTAAAATTACATTGCTCAAATTCTCAACGTTAATGTTAACCAACAACTATTGAAATGCGCGAAAAGAGAAAAAATGTGTTTTTTTACAAAGGGCTGAAAACGTGTGCGAATAGGGGAAAAGTACCGGAGATTGTTTTTAGTGGAATTTATAATGCTCGTTGAGATTTTCAGTGAGAATGAACATGGCAAGACTTCCAACCCATCTCCTCACGGTTTCGCTGCTAGCCTTTTTCTCGACGGCGTGAGGCGTGTATGTTCGATTGTTCGTGGCTAGTATATTCAATATATTATAACTTTCGTTTCGAGTGTTTCCTATGTACAACACTTTGTGTTTGGTGAGTTTTTCTCTGGACATAGAGTGTAAAGCGTTCGTCGTCGCTAACTCTTAGTGTGAGGACTGGAGCGCCCACAGAGATTAGCAAAAGACGAGAAAGGGTTACTTCCCGACTGACGAGATCACAAGATCGAAACACGTGTATCGCGCTCTATAAGTCAGCCCTGTATGACAGACCACTGACATGCGTGGCTCAAAAATGATTGCAAGGCGTATTGAAATTTGAGCTGTGGTCTTAAGAAAGCGCTCGAAACGAAAGAAATAGATGCCTTTTTATGATTTGTAGTTTCTTGCAGTCGGCAACCGTCACCCCTCACAGCGCTGCATTATCGTCGGCGGCAACACGGTAACGGGAATTTGCAGTAAAATGGCACGGGGACCAGATCGATGCAATATGCCAGATAGGGTGAAAATAACTGATGTTCCCGTCAAATACACGACAATTTCCGGAACTGTTTCGGTTTGAACAGCTCTTGTTCTTGTACAATTCTGTTTCACAAGAAAAAAAAATGTGTATAGACTACGAATATCATCATGGCTAATTGGTCGAAGGCGATGTGGCAAAGTGTATTGAACAGAGCGGTTCGAATGTTGGCATCCGGTCCATCTAGACTGCACTTTTTCTCAGCATCGGCGACTGTCGGTGGAAACTGAAATTGAACTGTTATGCTTGATACAAACAATTTTGATTGATTGAATCTTATTGTAAAAACGACAATAAAAAGAAGGTCACAGGGTATTCGCCAAACTAATGCAATGAATTACTTGAAGTAACACAGTGTGATGAACTAAGGTTTTAGTACTTCTTTAGATTGTATCAGGTTTCCCATCACTACCTTCGCATTGCCACACTTTCTTCGATAATCCAGGTTGTTAATCAATCGAAGAAAATTAGTTATGATTGACAAAAAGTCTTTCCGTTTAGCCGCTTCTAGCAGTAGTATAATGTAACGAATATATCTAATTATGTTGAGTGATGTGCAAAGCTTTGATGTCAAACTGTATGCAAACTCGCAATTAACCCTTTCGTAGATGCGTGCTTATCAATTTCTTACCGACGCCTGCTTTGCCACAACTCAACATCAGGAATTAATCGATCAACAAGTGCAATCACCATAATGATCATTCACATCAAGCCATTTGCTCGGTAAACATCGAGTGCCTTCTAGAAAGATTGAGGCTCGAGATTAAACGAGTCGATGAGGTCACTTTTGAGCTGGTTGTAGCCTAGATTCTCTCTTCCGCAGATGCTGCTTCAGTACGCAGTTGAGATGGCAATCGATGGAGTAAAATCAGGGCTATACAGTACATTGGTACCGTGGTCCAGAGTTGTTTCTCAAAATGAGGCGAGTCAACTTCAGGCGCGACATGGTTGGTCAATGCATGAGGTGTCTAACAAGGCATCACATTGCGGTAGCCTATTTTATTTAGATAGAGAGCGAGGGTGCTACGGCCGTATTCATGTCTGCCCAAGCTACCGTTAAATTTCTCAACAAACCACAGCTTTCTAACAATAAATAAATTTGCAAGAGAAATTTGACGAAAACATTGGAGAAGTATTGAATAGACGAAAATAGCAAGATGTGAGATTATCAACTGGAAGTGGATCTATTGCGAGAACACCTGGGCCCTAAATGGAGATATAGTGATACGCCCACTAATAAGTGGCCAGACTAAGTAGCTGAAGTTGACTGATTGATTGCGAATAATGATAATTTCTCAATTCTTTTATTGTCAGCAGATCTTGTGTTACTGAACCATCACGAAATTTTTTTGTGAAATTGTTATCCGTATCCATTGTGAGATTATTGAAATGAAATGGAAAAGTCTTGGTTGTCGTCAATCGCTGATCTTCTTGTGGAATCGCGCACGGCTCATGTGAGACATTCAAAATGATAAAAAGGGAAGTTCTCAATGTTCAAGACATTTTGAACGTTAGTGACTATGCCTCTGCAATCCAAGAGCTCTCGTATCTATAGGCAAGTGATGGAACATTCATTTGAGTGCATATCTTAGACTCTAATCAAGAAGTCATTTTAACACTTGTATTAGATTTCATCATATTTATATAGAATGTGGTCTTAGCAGTAATGAGAAAAGTACTAAAAAATTTCAGTCACGTCAAAAAAAATCGTGCAGCTCAGCGAAAGAAGTTAAAACTCTTTAGTATTAGATCAACGCCGTTGAATGCTGATAGTATTAGCAAGGTAGAAAAAACCGCCTAGATCAACGTAAGACGTGGGATTTGGAGCAGTGGGAAGTGAGCAGCCGGAAAAAGGAATTTGCGAAATTGAATTCCAGCTAACGTACTATCATTACATGGAAAGAATGAAAGTTGGAACTCCTTAATGGTCACTCTTCAGACTAATGAAAACGCCCCTTCTATAATCAATTCATTTCTGAAGCTGACGCTTCAGCTGTTATGTCTTCTTCAGAGCCGGTAGAGATCACAGCTTCGGCTGATGCTTGAAGATTGTCGTCTCGTTTATGAGTGTCATTTAATGTTTATTCATTTCTACTGTGGCTTTACGAGAGCTGAGTTCGAGCAATTTTCCTGAATATGTAAGGCGTGAACTTATTCTCAGACAGGCCTGCTTTCAAACTTTGTCTCCCGAGAAGCGAGAGGCTCGCTGAGCTTGCGGAGTTCAACCATCACCGTGTTTGCATGCATTACAACCACTGCGCTACCTCTCCTTAAATGTCAAATAACGCATAAGTACCAAAGTATCCGCCGTTTTAGAGAGCTAAAACAATGATTAGTTTTGTAATTGCCATTTTCTCTAATTAAAACTTCAAAGAGTTTGGTACTCCTTTTTTGAAACTCGATGGTTAACGTTTCCGCGACTACGCCTTCGTCAGAGGCTAGACGTGCGCTATCACACTACAAATAATTATTCGATCAATATTGTGCACACTAAGAATCTAGTATAAAACAATTCAACAGTCTCGTTATCATACGAAAAAGCACAAGCTATTTAACATTAGGTATCTTCCCCTTTAGGCTTGGAGCAGCATTGTTTTCATTGCTTGTGTCCTCAGGCCTGGCTCACCTTATTGACCTGACCTCACTGGCTATGCTTTTGTCGCCATTTGGGATGGCTATTTGTCGCGCAAAGTATAGCAATTCCTCTCCCTCCTCCCTACCCGTACAAACACTTACAGCCGCTCGATACATATATTAAACAAGCGCTCTTTTCTTGTGCGAGGGGTGAAGAGAGAGGTAATGCAGTAATATGTTTTTAATACTTGGTTTGCGATACCATTTTGTCATTTTCTTCAAGAAAGGTGCACCTGAATGTTCAAAGATGAAAGCCACCTCTTTCTAAGCTTTTCTCCTGTAAGCTCAATGTATTCTACTATCTGGTTAACAGTTCAAACATGCCCCATTTCCTCCTGTGTCGAGTAGATGGTGAAACAATCATCTATGAATTGACACCACAGTAATGGATCACGGCTGAGAACTGCTGCTTCCACTTTAGACATAAAGGTAATGGCAAAGCTTGGTGGCAATCGTTGTCTCATTGCCAGCCATTTGATTTGCAACAATATTTTCAAAACCACCTAAAGATTGAACAACTCATACACTCCCCTAGAAGAGTCATGAGCTGTTGAATAGATCGGCCATACACATTTAGTTTGGTTGATATTCTATCAGTAATTCATGAACTGCTTGCACTGCGGCGTCATTAACGTTCGTGTAAAGAGCTGTAATATTGAATTACTTCATCACATACGTGTGGTTTGGTTGTGCACGATTTAGGTGCTCTAGGAAAGTTTTGGTATTTGGTACATAGGTTGGTATAAACTTCAATAACTGCGATAAATGAGCCTCAAAAACCATGTTATCCTATTTGTCGGTCTGCTTATCCACTAATGATCGGTCGGTCTACCTTTGAATGTTTAAGGATCAGTAAACACTATATCATCATTTAAAGAGAGTTTATGTGTTTTGATAAATGTGTGAAGGGCAGGACAAGTTGGTAGAATATTCTTAAGCTGACGCATAATTGATTGTTGTAAACCAGTTTCTTTTGCCGTTCTGACTCGTTCTTGATTTAATTCCCAGTACTGTTCTTTTTGTTCCTGCTTAGCATATGGCTGATAAAAAGTAACATCCTGAAGATGTTATTCTGTTATTTCACATCCAACTGGCAAAAAATCACCACGAATTCTCCACTTTCGTTACTAATAGATAGCCAAATCCTTTCGCATTCATAGCTCTCAAATCTGGAGCATACCTTTTTTAGCAGTTGTTTGTTGACATTAATGTTGAGAATTTGAGCGATGTATTTTAGTTTTCTTAGTGGACTTTACATTATGAAACGCAGTAAAAATAAAATTTTACTTCACACCAATCTACGCTATCGAGTGATAATCAATAATCTATAGGAAGAGTTCTGTCTTGGGGGAAATTTGCGCGTGTGAAACACAAAAGTTTTTTTCGCTGAAGCGTTCTAAAGAGACTTTTTTGAAACACGGCCACGTAAGCCACTCGTCAGAAATTTAGGTTTTAATTGAGTACTAGCACTTCTATGAAAAATCTTGTCCAGCGGAAGGGATCCCTTCTTCATCTCGTGCTATCAAACAGAAAAACGCCAATTTTTGTATATGACAGCTGACAAGGACATGTGTCGTTTAAAGCTCATCTCTCTCTCTCTCTCTTGTCTGTCTCTCATCCGTCTCGGAGTATATATGTATTGGTGGTATTTGATTGATGAACTTACGCCATTATTCCTATTGTTGTTCCAAATATTTGGTAATTATTACGAGAGCCACGATTAACAGTTTCACAATGCCCTATAACAATTTATATTTATTGGTAGCAAACAATTTAACGCAGAAGTTACTATAGAAGTACACAGGAACATTTCTGAAAATAACTCACTAAACAAATCATTTTCACTGTATCCATTGAGAAGCATTAGTGTTGTTTCTGCTACCGACAATCTTATTAAAGTCACATCAGTCATGCTCTAAACTCTATGATAATTCAATCACTGATCCATGGTTCAGACTGTTTTTATAACCTCGCACTAAACATTCAATCTTAAGAATGTTTAAAGCCTTACCCGAGGTTGGTACGCCAGGGTCATAGACGCTTGTTTCGGAAGTCTCGCCCTCCTCGTCAGTGACTCACGCCCCATATTAAGCCCTGCATTGTAGCATTCAACCATTTACTTACGATTACTTCCAAATTTCTTCACAAACTACCTACTGACAATGTAGCTCGCCAAACGACCGTGTCGTGTGCCGTGATAGGTCTCAATGTCGTTGTCAAGAGGATAAAAACATACAAATATTAGCATGCTTAACGCACTTTCAGGCAAAAAAAAACAATTTGCGTGTCTTTATTTGTGCTATTATTAGAACAAAAAAAAAACGGCTTGTACACCTAATATCACTCTATAAAATTCAATAGTCACTTCAGTTTGTTTATTATGGGAATGCAAATTACAAATTAAAATGAATAAATGAGTACAGCTCGAGTGAATGAGTAGTAAAGCATCGATGTAAGTATTATCTTGCATCATATGCGAAAAATGATCAAAGGTGTAAATGAGTAGTGAAGCGTTGATGTGATTATTAATCGCAAATCGTGGGAACAGAGGTTTTTTCTAAAGTTTTTTATCTGCAAAATTCTCAATACTTTCTATAAAGAAACCAATAATTCACACTTTACACACTTCAATACAGTTTCTGTACTACTTTGACGAATGATTACCCATGTTGCAAGCTTATTTTTACTGTAATGCTACAGAATGCCTCACCGAAATGAAAGCTGTTTCTCATTGTAACATCAAAATTGAGATTCAGTTTGCCAACGACAGTGCCTGATGCTGAAAAGAAGTGCGATCCGAACGGTCCTGACGCTAGCGTTCGAACTGCTCTGTTCATTATATCTTGCCACATCATTCTCGACCAATTTGCCATAATGATGTTTCTGGTCTGTAAATGTTTTTCTGCTTTGAAAAGCGAAATCGAACATAAAGTAAGCTATTAGACCGAAAGAGTTCCAGAAATTGTTAGGTGTGTCCCATCGATAGCTGTTATTTTGACATGGGCGTCCGATGTCATACTACACATTTTTTCCATCGTAGTAGTGCATATTCCCGTCACCCTGTCGTCGACGATAAGGCAGCTAGGCATGTTCATTTTAACTGCAAATAACTGTGTGTTTTGTAGAAATACGTTCTTTCTCCCATGAAAGGTGGAAGAGGCCAAAAATAGTTTTGAGTTCTGATCCTTCAATTCATCAGAACATTCTAAACCATCACCTGCTATAAGATATACTTTGGCAATCTCCAAAACGATGTAAATGGAACCTGATTAAAAGATATTGTTTTGATTAAAGGCTTTGATTTCAGTATCATTATGACAAAACCCCTTATATTACAAGACGTTTTCTGCTAATTTCTAAGAGCTGTTACTTTTCAATTTAGAGACTATTGAACACATTTCCGCATCTTTTGCGCTTGTTATACTTCTGTCTGTAATCTTTCAAATAATTGTTCAGTACTGGAGACCTACGCATATCCGTTGGACTAACAGACATTTGACAATCCAGTGGTTTGTAGTTGACTGTAATGCTAAGTTGATCCAATATGGCTGAAATTACAGCATCGGGTAGGAGTGCGCTACGACCTTGGCGCTCGAGAACATCTACGACCTAAGGAATAAATTTTTGATAGTGTTTTCAATGTCGAAAATTTTCTACTTATTCAAATTTACAAAAAGCGCTTGAGTTGTGAACTCACTGTTCGCATCACAAGACGTTCTACAAAACCTCTAGCTGCTGCTTCATTGGGTGCAATACCAAGGAAGCGAGCCTGGATACTGGCTGTGGAAGAGAAAACCATCGGAAGAGGCAAAGTTGTGAAGCCGGTGACGGTGAAAGGCCTAGCACTCGCTGCCACAAAATTTCGTACCGTTACATTAAATAGTTGGACCTTATACTAATTCATACTATTTCTATTTCTTTTCAACTTCTTTTCCATGCTCTGCGTTTTTTTTTTCTTACTTTCTCAATTCTTTCAACAAAATAATTGGACCACGAGTCCCACATAATAGGAACAATAGATTCCAATTAGGTTTCGTATTCATCTATGAAGATTGGAAATATCTACAGGGCTTAACAGTTTCATGTTCCGAACCTTGACCTGCAGGCATCACTCCACATCCAAACACTGTCGAGATTGTGGCCAGCAGTGAAATCATATTGAGAACGTTTGGAAGTTTCGCCATGTTTGCAATATTATTGATTTGTGCTCCTGGAACTGGAAGCCAATATATTAGATACAATTGAAACATATTTCGCACTTCTGTAACGAATGATTCACAAAACAGCGATTTTGTTGCTCAGCATCTGTACGTGGTTGACGCCCCCTCAAAAACTATTTAAAATATCCAAAAAATGTGGGAGCTCTCCAACATGCTCAGTTTTAAGCAAAATACTTTAAAACAAGTTTACGACAATATCTGCTCTTTGCAAGTGCAACGAAGTGTAATTAAGAAGGAATAGATGTCAAATTTGTCCGGAAAAGGACAGACTTGAAAGTACTCCAGAAGAAATGTTAGCGAATGCTCCGTTTTCTCAAGTGGTACGGTTTAAATTTGATTCCCACTATTTCATTTGTTATTCTGCGACATTAATCCTGATTTTCCCAAAAGACAAAGCTTCGCAGTCGAGAAAACGTCGAATTTAGAGTGCGAACGTTTACGAGAAATTTGTGAAAGATGACAATGACTGGCAAAGACGATGATCAGCCTTAGCGCGGGGCATTTTCACAACAAATTTCTGAAATACAAAAATCTTGTTTGTTGTTCTAATATGTTCGTCAGCTTCCACCATCTAGTATTCACACTAAATTTCCTTTCATTGATGGGGAGACCGACTAATGGTCAGAGCACGATTTCTTACTGACTCTACTGAAGGGTTCAACAGGCGAGAATTGAGATGTTTCCAGAAATCCATCAATATTGGAACGGATAGGCTAAGCTATGGAATGAGTCGTTGTTGAAACATGCATTGAGACATAAGGTCCTGTTGTGAGACATAAGAGATTACAAACTGTCCTTTTCCTTGAACAAGCTTGCACGAACGTAATACTCTTTCATTCCAATTTGATGGCTAACGTCTCGGCCTTCGAATGAGCGTGGACGTACTACAACATACTATATCTAACTATTGAACTGATATCTCGTAGATGGGCTAAATCTAGTGTAAAGCAATCAGTAGCCTAAGCATTCTTCAGAAATCCACCGCTAATTTTTTCGCAATGTCTTTGCCATGTGCACGCAGAGCAAATTTTTTATTGCACATTTGTAATAGAGAGTCTCTATTCCATCAGTGTCCAGTTACAGAGTTATCACTGATTTTTTGAAAACATTTCGCGTAATGTTTCATAAGGACCATCTGAAAAACTCGAAATGCTGTTTTCTCTTAACAATTAGTCAAATCGATCAATTTTGCATCTTAAGTTTTTAATGTAATCCAAAATTAGGGTAAGTGTAGATATTTGAATATTTCCTATTCGCCAGATATTAAGCCCACTTCGATTACGAGGGCGCGTTATTGTGATGGCGCGATTTGAGTAGATTAACCAGCCGGTAGCGAGCTGCTCTGCTCCATCTGTTTTTCGTTTCGCTAGCGAGAATCGTCCAACAAAGAATTGTCAACGCTGTAGAATCAACGACTCATTTATGAGATTTTTATGAACGCTGAATGGAACTGAATCAGCAAATCGATGATGGAGCAGTTCCGTATTGTAGCAGTCAAATGATGCAGCAGTTCAAATTGCTTAATTGAAGTGCTGGGTGAACACATTCACGCTATAGCATTCTTCCTTTGGCATTAAAGCCGTGAGCACCAAATTTATCAAGTAGAAGTAACAAGAACTGCATTACTCTGGTAATGTTCAATTGCACATTTTCTTACGAACATTTTGGTATACAACTTGCCTGCACTTGCTCTGATATGTAACTGCCGTGGAAAGAAATTCGCATGCACTTCAAGCACGAATGACGTGTAAGGGAAAATTGCTGGTGAAGCGGCGCGCAAGATTAATGGAGCTTTCTGGGACAGCCCGAACGCAACTGATCCTCCAGACTGCTCTCTCCAGCCTTGAACTTCGCAAACCACTGTCTATCCGCTCTTTCTGCAACCGTATCAGCGCCCCAAGCTCCATTAATCTTGCGCGCCTCTTCATTAACATTTTCCCCCGCACGACATTCGCGCATGAGTAGCAAGCGAATTTCCTTACGACACCTTTATCTTAAAGCAATTATAGGCAAGTTGTATACCAGAATGTTAGCAAAAAATATTCAGCTGAACAATACCAAAGTCATGCAGTTTTAAGTACTTCCAGTTAATGAATTTAGTATCTATTGTTCAAGTGCCAGAATTTGTGGAACAATGTCTTGTTAAGCAAGAACTTTTCATTAAAGTGCTAGTGACTATTCGAAAGCTTAAATCTATAGCTACTGCGTTAAGTAGCCGTTTTTTGAAATCATCTCTTGCTTTACATCGACCGCGCAATTTCACCACTACTTCACTGGGGACACGAAAAGCATGTGAACGTGTAGAGAAAACTTGTAGCATCAGAATGATACGTCTGATCTGAAATTTCGTTCTAGAGTGGAGAAACAAATCATAATTGAGTAAAAAAGTCGCACTTCCAATGTAACTCACCGAAGAGCTATCAATCGATGATCGAGTTATAATCGCGAGCATCCCCTCTGCGCATCGCCCCCATCCCGTAGACGAGCCAAAAAAAATCATATGCCCGAGCATATGAATCAATCTTGCTTTCCCTGCTGCACTACAGAAAAATGGACTTTCCAGGATATAATCACAGTATTGGGATCGATTAATCTTACGCTATAGAAAGATTATTGATAGTCTAAAGAAGAAGCTTTGTCCTGCGAGAAATATACGTGTGTGAAACACAGATGTTTTCCTTTCGCTGAAGCATTTTGAAAAAAACCTTTTTAAAAAGCGGCCATGTGGCATAGTAGCCAGTAAATTAAGCTTCAGAATACTTATTGCTACTCTTATGGAAATCTCTTGTCCAGCGGAAGGGATAGGTTTCCAAGCTCCGCTACCAAACGGAAAATTGCCCGCTATTTTATGTGGATTACTGTGTTGCACGCACTAGATCAGTTCCGCGCTACCGGAGACGGCAAGAAGGACAACGCTGAAGCATTGCTTCATTCTCACGCTTCTTCACTCTATTTGATCATATTATTGTGACAAATGTGAAAGCGAACATTGAAAAGACCAGTTACTGTGTACACTCAATTCACATCACTATGTCCTCTTGAAGGTGAGATCGTCTAAATGTTAGTCATAAAAAGATCAACCCCTAACGGACAGCTATTGAAATCGATATGCGCAAAGCAAATGCGCGATTTTCGCTATTTGATTGAAGGCTTTTCCTCCGTTTTGCGAAAATTTTTGGAATCTTGCATTGCTTTGATAGAACAAGATTTCCTTTACTCGCTCATAGGCTTTTGGTTTAGATATGTGGGTTCTGTATAGAGAAAAACGTTGGCTTGCTACAATATCATATTGAATTTGATGATGAATTGATGATATTGAAGATCAAATGAGATTCTTGTGTTTCTAAACATCATGTTAGCGCTAGAAGTGGTTAAATAAAAAGAGTTTCATTTGATTTTTAGTACCCAATATCTATATGCTATCTATATACTCAGGCCGTTAACTCATGGCAGCTGACAGATAGATGAACTGTAGCGAAGAAAGAGTAGTGTGCAAAATGGGTGTCAGTAGTGTAACGGATAGAGCACGCGTTTCCGGAAAGAGTGAGGCGCTGGTTCTAGTCCCGCCTGGCGCTAAAGTTTTGCCATCACTCTACATCATTGGGTATATTTGGAACATAATAATTATGAATTATACGAACTATACCAAAATAAAGAAACTCCTGTTTTGATCTTTCTTAGTTTCATACAAGGCCCAAGAGCCATCATAGTGGATAAAAATTGAAGCATGCTGTAATCGATATAAGTTCATCGATAACTCTATTTTGAAGCAGATGGACCCTCGCTGGCAAAACATGACATTGAGGAGACGAAGCGATTCTTAGCTCTCTGTGCGCAGATGACTATCGCGAAGTTACCGCGTGTTAAAGATTACTGGAGCACATATCCAACTTTCAATAGCCCCTAGTTGCGGCCAGATTTCATACAATTTCGTATTGAAAGCGAAGTCGTGAAATGGAATACTTGATAAGAAATATCAACAAATGCGTTATTTCTCTACATGACACGGCTTAAATTTGATTCCCACCATCTCATTTGTTATTCTGTTGCATATAATAAAGCGATGTCATGCTCTAAAACAAAATGTTCGCAATGGAGAAAAGGCCATCGTTATAAGCGTTCACTTATGAAAAATTTTTGAAAGAAGATATTCGCGACAACGAAGTGCAATTTCGGTGCGACAAATTTTTGTCACCAATTTTCCAAAGAGCAAAGAATATCGTTTGTCCAGTTGTGATGTTCTTATTAGCTTCCCGCATTTATTAGACGCTAAAGTGTCCTTTGTTAGCGGAGAGCTCAAACGATCACCACATGAAGAACTTTTGCTGGACTTTAGTGAACGGTTATAGACAGGCGGAAAACAAGATGTGACCAAGAATCTAGAAACCAAATTGAAACTCGTTTGAGACCTTCTGTGGCCAAACGACCGGCATTGTTAAGGCTTACCGTGTGCCACAAAAATTCTAGAGTTCGCTGAAATTACAAGTATATCGAGATGGTCAGAATGATAGCCATTATAAAGATCTACTGGAAGCTCGTTTAATCCCTTGAGTCCCAATTTGATTCCTCTCGCGGCAAGCGGCTGAATTGCTATCACATCGCGTTACAGTGACAGTGTGGTAGTTCCGTGATGATATTTTTCAATTTTTGTCACTGCTACAAGAGGTTCAATGCTTCGAATGGTGGAACATGATAGAAAAAACTTTATCAAGGCTATTTCTTCTTGAGATATGTCCAAACACTACGGAACAATGAACCATTGAATGAACAATGTACAATGAAGTCTGAACCCTTGATGTAGAGTGATGTGCGAGACTTTCGCGTCAGGCGGGACTCGAACTCACATCTCACTCTATCCGGAGGCGCGTGCTCTAACCCATTGCACTATTGACGCCCATTTTGCTCACCACTCTTTGTACACTACAACTCATCTATCCGTTAGCGACCAGGCGTCAACGGCCTGCCCAGATAGTCGTTTATCGACATTGAACCTTGCCACGCTGACAGATATTGTTTATTGGATGATCAAATATAATTCCTTTTCATTTAAACTCTTCTAGCGGTGGTATGATGTTTTGAATATACCCATTAATGTAGAGTGATGTGCAAAATTTTTGCGTCAGCGGGACTCGAACCGCAAAGTCCGACGCGAAAGTTTTGCACATCACTCTATATCAATGGATATATTTGAAACATATCACCGCTAGAAGCGGTTAAATAAGAAAGATTTATATTTCATCATTTGAGGAATTATCCGTTAGAAATTGACACGCGCATGGAGATGGGATGAGATCGATAGTTCCAAACAACTTTTATAATTGGTGACCTTCACGAGTTCTGACTTCCAAAGAGACGTGAAAGGGGGCTTTGTTCTAATCTATTATGGGTAATGTCTCTCTAAAATATCCACTTATTTCAGTATGAACTTTATTCATCACTGCATCTTATCCAAAGTTCTCAAATCGACGAGCCCAAACTCTATCCAGACATTCATCGGCCAAATACTAGAAGACCCTCTCGATATAAATTTTTCCAAAAGTCTTTCATGATAAAAAAAATGTGTTTTCAGGATACATTTACTCAGAATCGTCAAAAGAAAAGTGAAGAAAATGTTGGAAATGCAAAACAACACGCTGCAAAAGCAAAACGTGATCTTCTCTCATTAGTGAATCGCACTATGGAGCCCATTTCACAAACCAAGCTTAGCGTCAAAATTGGCATTTCACAAGCTATCGAATGAGCACAGATGCATAGATCAAAAAAGAAACAGCTGGAAATACACCATTCGTCAAACCAAAATTGGATTAGAACAAAAGATTTTTGACACATGGCCTCCCTTTAAACCGGAAAAAATCTTTAGAATGGGATTATAGGAATGGAGGAACAACGGACAAGGTGCGGTAAGTTGTCTCCTGATATAATAATGCTAAAACCTTAGAAAAGGATTTCCGATGGGCAAAGACCTGTTGTATGATAGTAGACTATAGAATTCAAAAACAGAGAATCGAGAGATCGGTTCTGATAGAGAGAACAGCAAAAGGTGAAGAGCCACAGAAGGAATAGAGACGAGACGTGAAGACTCCATCATCGGTGCTGAGTCACTATCATTGGAATTGCCGCCATTGTGGCGTGCTGTTGTCAGTGGCCGTGGGGTACGACACTGCACCACGGAGTGTGGATGTTGCCATGTGTTGCCCGTAAAAGGTGTGCACCAAGACTGGCATCTAGCAGGTATGTATAAAGACGGGCCATGAGGGATGTTTTGTACAAGGGAAGTGATTGAATATGGGACCAGATGCTTTACCCTTGTGAGGGGCCACGCATGGCTTCTTATAAAGCTGCGCCGCGAGATGGAATTATCCTGACCTACGACAGTGTAGACCAATCTCGGCGACGACTCAGCGCTCAGCAGACAGCTAGAGCCCTTCAACGGCAACAATATGCAGATGATCACTATAGGTCATTGAATGCGATCGCCGAGTGGTGGATGCTTGTTTCGTGGGACTGCCTCCGTTGTAATGATTGGTCATTTTTCTCGGACAAGACTTTATTCAAGAGAGACCCTGTGCATCTGAGCGGCCAAAATTACAAGTCAAAGTTTGCCGATATTGGACGTTGTACTGTTTTGGAATAACAAACAACGTTTGAGCTCTGTTGAATTTTGAGAAGATCTACCAATACTTCTTTTATTGGTACGCTTACTCAAGACTGTTATAAATGTTATGACTAACATTGTTTACGTTTCACTTCATTAAACCCACAATGATTTGAGTAAACCGTTCAAATAGTTGGTCTTCTTGATATGTTGGTTTTCACCGCTCGCACTGAGACGGATAGTGTAGTGTTGAGCAGCTTATAAATGAAGTGGTGTTTGCGATGCTCCACTCTATTTACTTTCGAAGTAAAATCTATTCAGGCTGAGGTGACCTGACGCCTACTATATAGCAATCCACATAAAATGACTGTTGAGACAAATCTATTTGCGTGATCCTCAGCCGGTGCGGTAATGTAACTAAATTAAAGGAGAATGTTGTAGTGAAACTGCTCTTTGCTCATCATCGATTCAGCCAAAACGATACTGATCTGGTATCAGATATAACACTTACAAAACACGAAATTGCTTAATCAGCTCTACTTGACGGTCATAAAAAATTCATAACAGAGCCTATGACTCTAAGATTCCGTCGATGCTTAATTTCAGTAAGATACTGAAATTAAGATAAAACTTTCGTTCTTTCCACTGCACCTGTCTTGTCACATCCATGAGGATTTTGCTTTTTTCCGAGTAATACCTTCAAGCCGTCGCCCTCTGGTTAGTAATTTTGCCAGATGGCAGATGATTTTGCGGTCTAATCGCCAAACTGTTGGAGTAATCATTAACAATCACTGATCTTAACTTCCATCACCTCAAATTTAAGCGGCTGAATCTACAAAATGATTCCAAAAATGTTTTACTCCACATTGCTTTTATGAAACAAGCAATGGTATTTGTAGAACGTTGCTTTAAAAAATCTCCAAGTGCATGGCGACCCTGATCGAACGATATGGTCCCTAAATAGGATGCTTTTTTGCCGGTATAAATAGATCAATGTGGAGTCGCCATATTGGCGTGCCTCTTATTCAGAAGGATTTCTATTACCTGATGATGTCGACATCAATATCTATCACTTAGTTCATTTCCTGATTACCATAAAGCCAACGGTTTAAAATGAATCGCATCGACCACTTATTATGGACCCCTTTCATTTATGTGAAATTCGAGATTTTATTTGGCATCTTCACAAATGAGAAGGCGCGAACCAAATTTACTCTGCAACAGCTGAGGAGTCGAGCATTCATTGAAACTTCTTCTTCAAGGATTTTTCGGCTCACCTCGCTTTCGTTCATGATTTGTCATGCACTTCACCTCAGTGCGAAATTTTGTTTGCTATGTAGTAGAAAAACTGTCGCAATAAATGTTCCAAAGAATTTCTGTTTTAGACTAAACAGGTTGGGAATCCCTAGAGCTCTTGGAACAGTCTAAATGCTGGCGCGCCGATATCATTTATATATAAGTGCTAACTACTAAAGCCGTTCTTGTCTTCTGAACGATCTATTGCGATAAATAAAAAACTTGTTGTTAGCCAAATAAACAATGCCTTCGAAATTTCTAGAAGCTGAGAATGGGCATGGCAAGACTTCTGAACAACCTCTCCATGATTTTGCTGCTAGCCTCGATCCCGATAGTGCTGGGATGTGGAGTGTTGCCTACAGGTCATATTGTAACTAGCCAGGCGGGGGCTGGAGCATTTGTACAACGTCTTGTGATGCAAACAGTTAGTGAGAGCCTCTGGATTTCGCATATTCCCGTTTTCACACAATTTTTAGAAAGGCCCAGGAGATGGGCACCAATCATCTCAGTTCGTCAGATTCATATTGCTAATATCACTTGCATAGCTTTACATAGTCTGACTGAAAACAATTTCAAATAAGCTTTTTGAACCACTGTGTAAAAAATTTGCTCTTCAGGTTCTTGATGTGCTCGAGGGGCAAGACCTTAGTGCATTCCTACCTAATGCTGTAATATCGGCCATCTTGGGTCAACTCAGTGTTAACATCACTTACGAACCATCAGAATGCGAGGATGTTGCAATTACTCCAAAAAGTGGGTGGGTTTCCAATGAGTATTTTCTAATTATAAGATTCCCGCAGAATTATGACAGCCATCAAGCAAAGCAAGACTTAGTTTGCTTCTAACATTTTCAATCGACTATATTGTGATCCCTCTTAAAAATAATACGTCCCTTCGCTCAAAAGCAATACGTGTCGACAGTACATTCTAAGTCTTTCATGAGATCTCTTACGGCAAATGCCGTAACGGACGTCATAAAAGGCTCAAAATTTACTGTCAGGATGCATTTGTTTTTGTCAAAAGGCAACCAGTTTTTAGAACACTACCACGAATGTCCTAGAATGTAAGAATAACTATCACAGTAGCCCAAAATCAAAGGTTTTAGATTCGGCGATTTTTTTAACAAGTTGTTTTCGTCTTTTATTAAGAACTATAGAGTTTTCAATGTTCAAAGTGATGGTAAGAGGGTTTGAGAAAAAAGCAAAACTTAGAACTGCTCAGTTTTTGGGATTTCTGTAGTAATAGAAGGAGGTGTCTTTTTAGGACTAATAATTTCTTGCAGTCGGTATGAATCACCCTTCACGGTGCTGCATTATCGTCAGGGGCAACATGGTAACAGGAATTTGCAGTGAAATGATGCCGATGACAGCTCCAAAAATGTGCGATATGACAACTATGGTGAAAATAGCAGGTATTCCCGCCAATCACACGTCAGTTTCCGGGACTGTCTCGGTTTGAATAGCTTTCGTTTATGTACAACTTCGTTTCTTAGGAAAAAAATGTGTATAGACCATGAACATCATGATGGCCACTTGGTCGAAAGCGATGTTGCAAAGTGTATTGAACGGAGCTGTACGAAGGTTGGCATTGGATCCACTTGGATCGCACTTCTTCACGGCAATCGCCACCGTCGGCGGAAATTGAATAACTGTATGTGCTTAATACAAGCATTTTTATCTGGTCGATATTCATTGTAACAACGACATTAAATGGTAAGTCACATGAGTGATGATTTGCTAGAGCATACAATGAATTATTTGAAAGAGTACAATGTGATAAACTCAGATGTAGTACTTCTATAGAATGTATGGGTTGTTCCATTGATACATCCGCATTTCCACACTTTTTTAGATTCAAGTGTTATTTATTTAAGACATTAATAAGTCAGTAAGTGCAGCTGCCATCATGATCAATGATATGACCATAAAGAGTAAATACTTTCCTCCCAGGAAGAATGAGGCTCGCGATTAAATAACTGATGAGGTCATTTTGGAGCTAATTATACTCTCTAGATTTTCCCTTCTGCTGATAGTGCTTTAGGGAACGAAGGAAATGATACTCCAATGGAGCATTATTATCGCTATATCGGTGAAGGTGGGTTTAGATGATAAGCGATGGTGCTACGTCCGTATCCAAGTATGTGCTCAGGCTACCAGAAATTTCTCAACATACCAAAGCCTTCAATAATAAGCAAATCTGAAGGAGGAGGCTGAATAGAACATTAACGCGATAGTAATAATGGCACAGTCCATTAATAAGAAGTAAATCAGAAAGTTTCACAACTTTGAGAAAATGATGATTCTCGTTTTCTCATCATGGTCACAAAGAAGCAGATTGGAGAAGTTTAGAACAGATGGAAAGACGAGATTTTATATAGATGATTGCAGTAGGATCAACCGGACAACACTTATGTTCTAAAAGAAAACCGTGTTTACCTGCTTACCAAAAAGTGGCCAAATAGGTAGCTGAAGTTGACTAATGACATCATTTACTGTCACCAGATCTTGACCGTTATTAAGCCACCGAAAATTCCGCTTTTTGTGATGTTGTCTTTCGGATCCATTGTAAGATTGGTTAGCAAAATAAAGTGGAAAACACCTGAAATTTGCAAACTGGTAATCTTCTTGTGCAGTCACGTATGGCTCATGCGAACATTCATATTACGAACGGGAAGTCAAGATGTTCAAGAAATTTTGAACGGTAATGATATTGCCTTCGTTACCTAAGAGTTCAGCCGTACCTATTGACGAGTGCTGAAATACTTTGACTTGAATTTATATTCCATAGTGCATCAAGAAGCTATTTTAACAGTCATATTGGTTTTATCGCATTTATTACATGAATGTGGTATAAGCCGTAAAAAGAGATCTACTAAGAAAAATCCAGTCAGGTAAAAAATTGTGCAGTTAAAGAGGCTTGAACTACTTCAATATCGGATATGCTATATGCTCATAGTATTACTAAGGCAAAAACACTGTCGAGATAGAAGCAGAGCATTGGCCTTAATGCAGTGGGCAGTGAGCAACCAGAAAACGTATTCGCGAGTTTGAAGCTCAGCTGAGGTGCTCAGTTTGCTTTTATTATTCTTATTCTCTTTTGCTTCATTGTGATTGCACTTCACATAGTACCACTTTGTAAAAAAATGAAGTAAAAGTTACTTTTCATAGGTCGTTTTCTGTATAATGAAGAACGTGGCGGTTATTATACAACTTATATTTGCAGCTGGCGTTCTGGCCGATCTGCCTTCTTTATAGACAGTAAAGATCAACTCAAGTACAATCTATGTAATCAGACATGTCCATATTCCCCATAGAGAAACCACAATACTTACATGTCAGTTGCACGTTCTCTACCCATTTATTTTAGCTTTCAATCTATATCACGAAATGGTAGTTTTTTATTACTTGATTTTGAAGGGAAACATAGTGGACAAACTCATAGCTCTTTCAAATGCCCCAACAGGGGCGCATCGGACGCAGAGTCATGACCGCCAAGATTTCAGAGTATAAGTCACTCCTACATGTATATGAAATCTCAGCCCGCACGATTTTCGAAGCATTCTAGACAAATCCCTTAAATCCAAACGTGAACTGCAAGGAGGAATTCTTCAATATTGCACCTGATTTGACACTTTGAAAGATATTTTTGATGCCGGAGGTGAATTGGCAATACGTATGAACTCTGCACGGTTAGTTACCTCATTGCAAAGTGAAGGAAGCATTCATAAAAGTGGTTCGTGGAACAATGTTTTATCTCTAATGTGATGAAAGTTGTATTCGCTGATTTTTAAAGAGGATTTATTGGTACACACTATTACAGCCTCAACCGTAAGGAAACGTTGTTGATACGAAAATTTAGATTATTCACTAGAGGAACGTATTTATAGCCCAACGATTGCACATGCATCTGATAATTATTTTTTGAGCCAGTATGTCATGTGGTCATATATGGGCACTTATAGAGCTCAATACACGTGTTTCGGCGCCAGTCCTCTTGGGTGTGCCCCATCCTTCTACATACAGTAGGCAACTACGTACAATTTACACGTTCCGTCAATTGAAATAAATCACTAGATCGGCAGCGTTGTACACTCGATTGCTCTTGGCTGGAATTCATGAAATAACATACCGTTCGTTTCGAGTGTTTTCTTAAGAGCGCGCTCAAATTTCAATATATTCTGATAATTATGATGTTATAACACTCGAAGCAAACGGCATGCTATTTCATAAATACAAGCCAAGAGCAACAGAGTGAACAACACTCCTGATGTAGTGATTTATTTCACTTGATGGCATGTGTAAATGGTACGTCGCCGCCTACTCTATGCAAGAGGTTGGGTTACCCCTCCCCATTCCCTCCGCCCGTCCCAAGAGGATTGGATAGGATTGAATAGGACGAAGAATACTGCCCAATTGATGAGACTGCTAAAGCCGAAACACGTGTACTGGGTTCTATAAGTTCCCATGAAAGACCAAATGAATGTTGAATCAAAAATAATTATCAGATATAATGAAATTTGAGCGTTGTTCTGAGAAAACATTCTAAACGAACGATTGCACGTATGTAATAAAATCAATGTGAAATACGCATCGTTGGAGAAACGGCACACTACCGGCTCTTACCGAACAGCTCTATTGTCTTGATTATGAGAATGTAATCGAAAAATTTCCTACAATTGCAACTCGTAGAAGGAACTTATATGGAGAGGGGTTCTAGTAAGCTAGAGCAAGCTGTGTAGAGTTTGGATAGATCAATTTCAAGATTAGCCCTTCAAGAAAAGATGCAAACCTCTGATCCTAACCCATAGTTCTTTGGCTTGAAAATATTATTCAGCAGTCAACAACTCATACAATGAGCTTTGGTTAATCGCAATCTACCTTTACCCATACTATAATGGACCGGCTGTCCCATAATTCTTTCATACCATTGTGTATTATTTATACATACAAATGTACTGGGTTGTCTCCTAATTTCTTTCCATTATTGATACCTCATTATTTCTTTCCCACCATCTACCAGATCTGCAGGCGCAAAGACGGGAACATTTGGAACGTCTTTGAGAAACTACAATTTTCCTTTTATCACTTTTAAGATCTTTCTTGAGGTATGACGCACTCCATAAAAATCAAACGCTTTTCATTCTTGTTTCTACTAAGCGCTTTCCTCAGCGGATATGGCAAACATTTTTTTGGCACTTAGAGTTTGTTCTTGATAGTTAAAGAGCCCTGAAGTTATGGCAAATACCAAAGCTGTTATTACTTTCAGCCATGCAAACCGTTTCCACCTCGTTTCTTTATGGCCAGCAGTAAAGATGGGCGTGTTTTTGCCAGTTATTAGCAAACAAAAGTCCTTTTTGTGATTTCCTATTTGCAACTCTCTCAATCATTTCCTAGCGAAACAGTAAATCTAAATTTATCACATTGTTTACCTGGTTATAATTTCTGTATTGCTCTGACCAATAATCACCATGCGATTTACAAATTTATTGCTGATCTAGTGCTACAATATGAACAAAATGTTTGTCTGAAATAGATCCGGTTAACTTTCAATTTCCGCCGACAGTGGCCCTTGCTGAAAAGAAATGTGATCCAAACGGACCCGATGCCAACATTCGAACCGCTCTGTCAACCACACTTTGCCACATCATTCTCGACCAGTTCGCCATGACGATGTTTGTGGTCTATAGCGATATATTTAACTACAAACCGATCCTGAACAAGAGGCAAGTTGTTCAGACCGAAAGAGTTCCTGGAATTGTTAAGAATGTGCCGTTAACAGGCCTTGTTTGCACATTCGCGTCCACTGGACATTTTTTTGCTTGCCCAGCATCCATATTCGTGCAAATTCCCGTCACCGTGTTGTCGACGATGATGCAAGCACTTTGCATCATCATCACTGTAAGAAGCTATGAGTCATAGAAAGCCACGCCCTTGTATCAAAAGAGATTACTAAAAGCAAGCTAAAATAATCTGTGCAAATGTTTGAAGCCTTTTCGGCGTTAGTAGGTCAGTAGAATACGTATTTTTCGGCGATTTCGCCACCTTCATCGGTGCCACACTCCACACCAAATCCAACTACATAACATGATGGGCAGACAGTCGATTGGAAGAATATCTACATATTCACTACCAGTCGTAATCCATCGACTGAAAAACGTGATGATAACTTAGTATTACGTGCTATCACCATAACGTCTCCCATCTCTGCTATAAAGTCGGGTTGAGTGTAGGACGTGTGGCACTGATGAAACGTGCGATACCGCCGATACGTAGGTATGCCACTGACGTAACAACCGCAAAAAGGTTTCAAATATTTTCGCAGACGAGTTTATAGCTAGGTTCAGAAACAGACGATTAGAAGGATAGTTAAAATAGTTTTGATCACTAATTTCTTCCATTTTTCCAAACTTCGCTCCTTCTTTTCCTTCAGAAAACATTTTGCCAAGAAATTTGGTCTTAGTGTCATTTAAAGCAAGCATTCTCTCATATTCTAAGAAATTTTCTAGTGAATCTGATGAATATTTATTTTATTGCTTATAGATCAGTAACCACATGTCTGCTCTTTAACGTCTGCTATACAACTACCTCCAATCTTTCAAATGGTTGTTCAATATTGAGAACCCACGCATATCCTCTGGTTTAACGGCTATCTGGCAGCTCATTGGTGTGTAGTTAATCGTAACGCTAAGTTGACCCAAAATGGTTGAGATCACAGCATCTGGTAAGAGTGCGCTACGACCTTGACGTTCGAGAACATCGAAGACCTGCAGAAAAAATTTTTTGCTAGCTGGTAGAAGTCTTTGATCAATCAATTTCAGAAGATGTTTTGAGCCTTTTGAGGATGATACGTCAGTGTCTTGAACGCGTTTTAGCAGTATCGCGCGCCTCATTAGAGCCACACGCTTCACAAGCCGCACCTAGGAGAGAGGGGTATTCTCTTAATATGTCGAATTTTTATGGCAAGGTTACTAAAGAGTCTCTAAAAAGACACTGTTTACATGCTTAGAAAAAGCCAAAGCCATCAACTCATTAGTGAAAAAAGCTTAATTTCATGTGGACTTGAACGAGACTCGTTTCGCTGTTTCTACTCTCAGTAGAGGATGACTACTATGGGAGTGTAGCTCTGAGGGGACGGCAATACTGCAGAAAAATACGTAAGCCACTGACGTGTCAACCTCGAAAAGGCTTAAAACATTCTCTCAGACTATTGACTTTATGTAGCGAGGTCAAAATATAATCTTTATCTAGGCAGTGTCCTCCATATCTATGGAACTACGCATGTTATGCAAGTGGTAAAAGCCTGAAGTATCGCCAATATTTTCCTCTCCTCTTACGTCATTCTTGATTTGCGAAAATACACTTGATCTCAGAGTTTTAAACTCACTGTTTGCGTTACAAGACGTTCCACAAAAGCCCTAGCTGCCGCCTCGTCAGGTGCAATACCAGGGAAACTGGCCTGGATATTAGCTGCGGTAGAGTAGACCATCGCAACAGGCAAAGATGAGAGGCCGCTGACGGTAAACGGCCTATTACTCGCTGCAAGAAAATTTCACGCCTTTTATAATGAGTAGTGGAAAACTAAATCGTGTTTTTTGCAATCTTTTTTCTATTTGATTATGTTGATTTCAATCTCTATGGTGTGCTTTCTATTTCATCTTCATCGAAATGATTCAACCACAATTATTGAGCATTGATGAAGTGACAGATATATATTAGGTTTGTAAAATTGAACCAAACCTGGTAATATCTGCGGTACAGAAAAAACTTCTGTTTATACCTTGACCTGCAGGCACCACTCCACATCCAAACACTGTCGCGACTGCGGCCAGCAGCGAAATCATAGAGGAATTGGTAGGAAGTTTTGGCATTTTCGAAGACTATTCGATACTTTTCTGTATCCAAAAGCTTTGTTTGTAGAGGCCTTTTTTGCTGGACAGAGATTTTTCATGAGTTCTTTAGTAACCAATCGTACACTTCAGTCATGATGATTTTGGAATTGTACCCTTTTTGAAAAAGCCTCTTGCTGCGTTGTAGCCGTGAAATTATAGATACATTTCGCAGGCAGCGCGTGTTATCTCACCTACATCGCTATTTAGAGTTTTTTAAAGCTTAGAAGAATATCTAGAGTTTATAAGAAAAATTGCGTTGCGCCATCGATTAACTGCGCATTCGATCCATAGCCGTTCACATTACCCTAGCCGACAAAAAGTTACTTGTAGTCTAGGAGAAAAGTTCTGCCCAGCGAAAAATGCGCCGAAGCTCTCCAAGTGTGAAACTCAATTTCGTTTTGATGCTTTAACGGATAAAATAGACACAGTTCTAAAATCGCCGTGATTTAAGCTTTCCAAAGATCACTACTAGTCTATTGAGACACATCTGTCCTCAAAGAAGGTCTTTGCAAAAAAAAATGCTTTTCGACAGCAGAAAAAAATCAAGTTTTCATCTTGGTTTTCAAATCAAGCAAGTATCATGGATTTAGGTAAAACAATTTTCCAAGTTTTGCGACGGATCATCTACAAGAAAACAACGGTTTGGTGGTGTGGACCAATGCGTGGGTGACGTCGTCTTGAAGGCTCTTTAGTTTTCTTAAGCGCCATAAGGGCTTTCCATATTGTTCAATCTAATCAGAAATCCTTTGAAACAAGTTAATGACAGATTTTGCTGCTTTCAGCGTCAGGAAAAAATCGCTCTAGTGAGAAAGAATAGATATGAAATTTGTCTTGGAGACAAGAACATGGAAGGAATATCGAGAAGAAATGTCAGCGAATGCGACTTTTCTCAGGTGGCACAGCTCAAATTTGATTCCCATTATATGATTTCTTATTCTGCGACATATCATACTGACTTTCGCAAAAATAATATATTCTCATTTAGGAAAACGCTGACGTTACGAGCGTCTTTCATGAGAAATCTGTGGAAGAAGGCATCAATCGTCACTTCTGCTACGATATTTTTCCTTGTAATAAATTTTTACGAAGCACATACCGCGTTTGCAGGAATTGCTAAATGTGTTAGCGCTACCAACTACAGCGCCTATAGAATCGTTATTGAGAGTGAAATGCCGGGAAGACAAGAACTACATAATTTTACTGTTTTAAAAAATACGGACTTGGATGACACCAAGAATCTATCGATCAGTGTGAGAATGCAAAAAGGAAATCGCATTAGAAGTGTTGTAGATGAAACAACTGCGTGAAGCTATCGGATCTCGTCGCGAGGCAGAAGAATCCTACCTTTGATGATACTGAAAATATTTCAAAACATAGGAGTAAACTAACGTTCTAAAGAACAGGCTGATAGACACTAGGATGAGGCTTCTTACTAACCTTTTCAAACGTTCCAGTTTCTCATCAGATGAATGTTTCTGGAACACCATCAGTTTTCGCATTTCTTTGCGATGTGCAGGTAGAAAAAAAATTACTTGCTTACATTTTGTATAGCGAAGTCTCATTCCATCAGCCCTAAGGTACCACGTATCAGTAATCGTTACCGATTTCTCTGATGCTCTACTTTCTTAACAGCGATTTTATAAATTTACTCATCTCGTTTGAAAAGAAGGAAGACATATGTGACGTTACTTTTGTTGGAATTATCGTTTGGGTGCGCGTCATTCCTTTAAACTTTACCAAGGAGCTACAAAATAGTAGGCAGTTAAAGTGGCTATTTCCTGAGCGAAGTTCAGGGATTTAACTATCTGTGCTCTCTCATACAAAAACTGGCGGCTTTTGGAACATGTTTTCCCACAAGCGTGATTTTTTGCGCGAAGAGTCGGAGGAGAAATAATGAACCAGAATGGTTTGCTACTTGACCTTCGAATGAGCTCTGTCCTTACCCTGACTGTTAGTTAGCAGTCTGAGAGGTCAATTCATTTTCTCTTGATTATAAAATCTCATCTGTAACAGAGTAATGTCAGGAGACCATCATCATAGACATTAAGGTAATAACTGGACTGTGTGCCAATCGTTGCCCCATTGCCAACCCTCTCATTTGCGCTAAATATCCTAGACTACCCAAAGACTTAACAGCTAAATACTTAAAAAAACATTGAAATGTTGCTACAACGAGCTGAACGTGTTTACTAATTTGTGGTGCCTATCAGACGCTCACGGATGGCTCACAAGGTAGAGTCAATCGACATGTTAGTATAGGTTCGATCTACCTGACCTCTTGCAAAGCTCGCGGCGATAAATACATTGACGAAACGGGTTAGTCACTCTGTGTTCTTATAATAAAACATTCAGTCGGAAAGTTTAACCTCATCACGCCGTCGTTGATGGGAAGTGGTGGCCGGTCACTCGCGGTAGTCGGCGCGATCGACCTTGCAAATGAAGAACGTAGTCTTTACATTGTTGTGGTTTCGCGATAAATTCAGACTTTCGTGGTTCCGAAAGGCTATGGTCAGTATATGACGGAGCATTGATAGAGAAGACTTTATATAGATATTTATAGTTGAAACATGCTTCAACTATCGCAAAGCAATGATATATTCGTTAAAAGTGATACCGCACAGTGCATGCGATGCTACATCATCGATAATTCGGAGTACTTTTTAATAGTACTTCAAAAGAGCTTCTATTGTGTTGTAGAAGGGGTTTGGTCTCACTATTTCATGAGCGATAGCTTTTATAAATACACGTGTAATGGTCACTTGTGTTTGTTTGGCTTCTTCACAGAGCAAAGTTCGTTCGCTGAAGTTTTAGTAACCTTTGCACAGCTTGAAAAATAGCTATTCTGAATATGGACTTGAATTTGAATTGATTCGTAATCGAAGCTGTTTACTGCATTATACTAGTGGCAATCAAAAATTGTATTTCGCCTCCAGAGTGCTTTGCGTGCTTCGCTATCGTTCATGCTTGGCTTTATAGGAGGATTTTGATAATCATTTGATACCTCAAAAGTCTAAATTCTCAGGATTGGTTTGTTTTTTTTTTAAGCTGATGTTTTAGTGCGCTATAGCAAGGGAAGTAAAATCACGTCCCCCACTCTGATAATTGGCCATTCGCTTGAACTTCGCAATGAATGTTTTGAATATGCTGTAGAGAGAATTTATGATCAGAATGAATGACATGTCACTAAAGGCCATCTGTAAAGGTCTTTTTTAGTAAAGGGAACGCCCACGCGTCCAAAGAATTCCCACTTTTCAAGGTGAAAGGCCACACTAAGGAGGAAACAACGCATCCCTATTTCTTATGCTTTGGCGATGTGCTAAAATGCAGTTCAAAAACACATTTTCTTCAGTGTATGACTTTTTCAGGAATCTTTGAAGGTGTGACTTATGGTACGTAGTCGGAATGATCCTTATTAAAGCCCACATTTATCAATTTGTAGAGTAATTTTTTGAAGAAATGGCATATTTCTGACCCAAATTTTGAATCTTTCATCGATATTGGTAATCTTTTGTGCAGAGTATTTATTCGGCAATCAATAATTTGTACAATAGATACGATCACTACCATTTCACCTTAATATCGGTACCGGTACACAATTACCCACTACTTCTTTGCGTAGCATTTTGCACTGTGCAATAGCTTTTTTTTTAAACAAAATGGTATTTTTCCTCCTATTAGCACCCGTGAGAAAACCCATTTTTTCTCTTTCTGGACATCTTAGTGATCATCTGGTAGCTCGAATCTTGAGAATTTGAACGGTGTATTTCATTTAAATGGCATTTATAAGGCGCTGTAGCAATAGAAATAAAATTTATTCCACATACGAACATTTTTTGATTAGCAGAGGTTTTCCCTAAAAAACTCATAATTATTCGATATTGCCAATTTAGGTAAAATTCAGTTATGATGGGACAAATAAAAAACTGATCTCATTTGCTGGCGGCCTCCTACGTTATTCAGAATCTTGCAAGAAAAAACATTTGACATCTAACAATTGCAAACTCATTGTTTGCATTACAAGACGCTCCACGAAACCTTTAGCTGCTGCCTCGTTAGGTGTAATACCAGGAAAACTGGCGATATTAGCCGCAGAAGAGTAGACCATCGGAAGAAGGCAGAGTTGTGATACCAGTGACAGTGAAGGTACTTTTGCCCGATACAACAAAATTTCGTAGTTTTTACAATGAGTAGTTGGAAAATGGATCACAGATTCAGTTAATCTTCTCTTTACCTTTTGATTCTCGTGTCTTTAAACTCAAACGATCTTTTTTTAGGTAATTCTCTTTCTTATTTGAAACAATACTCCTCTCTTTAACGACTAGTCGGAAGATCTTGAGTTTTGATGAAGTATTGAAATCTCGTTTTGACGAAGGTTCATAAACCTCTACAGAAGATTGGGATATCTGCACTATCAAAGCAGTCTTCTGTTGATCACCTCGATTTGTTGGCATCACTCCACATCCAAACTCTGCCGAGATTGTAGTCAGCAGTGAAATTATAAAGAAATCGGTTGGAAGTTCCGCCGTGTTTGCAAGAATATTCATTAATCGATCTTGAAATTCTAAGCAAATATCCTGGGTTTATGAAAAACCAATGTTATCCTTGGCAAGAAATCATTTACAAGACAAGAACAAATTTGTGATTGAGCACTTGCACAAGAATGGCACCGCTTTTTGCTTTGACTACTCCAAGCGCTCTGCGGGCTTCTCAACTCGTCGAATTCAAAATCGCAATCTTTCAAAATAGGTTTATGACAATTCCATTGTTTCCAAGCACGGAAAATTTAGTTATGAGAAGAAATGGATGCCAAATTCGCACTGAACGCGATACATGTTTGAGGAATCACTCAAGAAATAATTTCAGTGAATGCACCGTTTCTTTAGGTGGTACGACTCAAATTTGGCTGCCATCATCTCAAATGTTATTCTACCACATAAAATCCTGACTTTCCCAGAACAAAATATCCATCGAGAAAACGTTGTGACAAGAGTACTTTCGTGAGAATTACGCGAAAGAACACATCGATTGACAAAAACAAGCACGACTTCCGTTGCAAAACGTTTTTGCAACAATTTTTTTAGAAAGAGAAATAGCGTTTGGTGAGCTTTAGAATTATCATTAACGTCGCTTTTACTGCGCCTATTAACTGTTGACGAAGAAAAACGGCAAAACATGAACTACGGAATTTCATTGGTTTCACATAACGGGCGTGAACTGAGATGACACTACGATCCACTAGTATGAGAAAGTCGAAGGGAAATCGCTTTAGAAGTAGTAGTAGATGAAACAACTACATGAAGGTATCGGATCTTGTCGTGAGGTTAAAGAATCTTAAACTTTGATATATTTGCCAACGTATCAAGATGTAAAAGTATTTTTAGGTTGTAATGAACGCAATTGTCATGACACTGAGTTGAATGCTTCTTAATCATTTGTTCAAACGCTCCAGTCTGTCATCAGGTGGATTTTGTGGAGTAACTGTCAATTTTCGCCATTTCCCTAAGATATTTTGACAAAATAAAACGCTTTGTTGCTTGTTGACGTAGTATAGTCTCATTCCAATAGTCTAACGGCTACAGACATTTTATTGATTCTCTTATTTTTTCTGTCGTTTCAGAAAGATCGTTTCAATAACAACCATCTCGATTCATTTCATATCCTAGGTTCGTGAAATATTCGAAAGAACTAGTCGCAGAAATTCATCCACTTCCTACCCGCAAGATAACTAGAACCTTCGATTACAAGAGAGGGTCACTGTGATGACACCATTCAATTCCTTCAGCTACCAGCAGAAAATAAACCGTTTTGATGCATCTTAGATCCATTATGCTGGTGCGAATCGTACGACACGGAACTTAGAAAATCTGCTTTGACGCTTTGCGGATGACAAATCGGGTGGCAACGTCACTGCAAAAAAATCATCGGCGCTCTTATTAGTAGTGGTTAGGTTGGTGGCTGATAGCTAACATTGAGATGTTGAAGAATGAGTGGTCGGGCAAACATGCCTCAGTGTAGTAGTGGTAGAGCACGCGTCCTCGGATAGGATGAAACGTGGGTTGGATTCCCGCCTGAGGTCGTGTTTTTGCTCACCACTCAATTCTCTTAGGAATATTCAAAACATCATAAAATGCGAAATGCACTAAAAATACTTTCGATATCGAGCTCTTATTAGTTTTTTTTATTCTTTTCGATTATCCGGAAACAAATAAAGAATCGAACTCTTTCGCAGGCAAGAGATTTTCATAAGAGAGTTACTAAATATTTGAAAGCTTGAATCTCTGCCTAATGCGCCACGTTTTTCTTCTTTGAAAAAAACCCCGTTTATGACGTCGTTTGACTCAGAATAAAGTTACGCTTTACACTGGCCGCGCACTTTCACTGTTACTTCGCTGGGAGCACGGAATACATATGAATTCATTACAGAAAATCTATTATCAGAGCCATACGTTTTATCTGGAGTTCTTGAAGCGCAGAAACAATTGCCATTTGAATAACACAAATCATACTTCACACGTGAGCCGCCTACGCGCCATCGATCGATGGCAGTGTTGGAATCGCAAGCGCTCCTCCCTCCCTCATCCCCAATCCCGCAGATTAAGAGAAAAACAAATGCTCGCGTATGTGAATTACATTGCATTGCTACTACATTGCAGTGAAACGGTCTTTCTAGAATTTGAGCACAGCGTTGGATTCACCGAAAGTTACGCTATCGAATGATTACTAATGGGCTGAATGAAGAGCATTATCCTACGAGATAAACATGTGTGTGATACACAAATGTTTATCTTTTGCTAAAGCGTTATATAAAGACTTTTCAAACAAAGGGCTAAATAGCGCAGCAGAAAGAGATTCAAGCTTTCGCATGATTATTAAAAGTGCAATGGCACGTTTTTGACCATGAGTAGTCCTTTCTTTATTTGTTCCCGGATAACCGGAAAGAACTGTTTGAAGATGATCAAGCAGAATTCTTCTTCGCTGCGAGCGTTTTCTTAAGACCACGCCCAAGCTTCAATATGCTTGATGATTATTTTTTGAGCCCTGCGTGTGGTCTGTTATGGACACTTATACACCCCAATACACGTGTTTTCGCCTTGACAGGCTCGTTTGTTGGGCAATGCCTTGCGTCTTAGCTAGTCCTTTAGCCCCTTACATAGAGGAGGCGCAGACTTGCTATTTACACGTGCCATCAAGTGAAAGAAATCATTAGATGGGCAGTGTTGTACACTCGACTGCTCTTCGCTGGTATTTATGAAAAATCGTATCCTTCGTTTTGCGCATTTTTTTAAAACAACGCTCAATTTACAACAAGCCTGATAATCATTTCCTGAGCCATCATCCATGATTTAGGGTTGCCTTCCCCCCAAGACGATTGGCTAGGACGAAGGGTACTGCCGATCTGACGAGGCTGTCAAGGCCGAAACACGTGTATTGGCTCTACATGTACCCATAGCATACATGACATGATGGCTCGAAAAAGAAATCAGATGTATTGAAAATTTGAGCGTGGTATTAGGTAACACTCGAAACAAATGGTATGATATTTTCAGAGAGGGTTTAAAAAATAAACAAATGAATTTACTGCGCTAAACTTTGAGTCTCCATTTGAGTGACATTATCTTTTTTGTCAAAAAACGCAAGGATTACTTTTCGTAAGTTCCGGAAAAAAAAGCCTTCAAATCGGATAGCAAATTATTTAGACTTTCAGCTCATAAAACAAACCTTTTCAGTCGACTGATTACGATATTCACACCTATTGCTTTGAGGGAGCATATGGCAATCCTTTTCCGGCCCAAACAATGACTTTCAACTTGCCGTAATTTGGAAATCAACTTTTATCTGACCTTGGAGTGCCTAACTGAATTCTTTTCAAATGTAATAAACCGTGAATGATGCTCAAGCAGTCTCCCATTGTAACAGTTCAGTGTTGGCCGTAAAAATCTAATAAATTCATATATCCAATAGCTGTTATTGAGTTTAATGTAGATATGTGGCTATCAGAGCAATCCCGTTGACAGTTAGTTGCTGACAGCTGCGATGTCCTAGATCTAATACAAAAATGATAGCAGATTTCTGCCATAGTTAAATTTCCCTTCCCATATTCGACCGTGTATTTACAATCTTCGCTCTGCTTATCGAGAAAATCGCAAATGTGTCAGTTCGTGTTTTCTTATTAATCCAAATAAAGAAAATTCCGCATTATGCTGGCGAAGAGCTGTGGACAATCGATTCAGTGTAATGCGACTCTGGAGAAGATGACGTCACGAAACGATGATCAAATAAAACTTATCACCAATTTCGAGTTAGCCTAATAATCCAAGAGAATACTGATTATTTATGTTGAGGTGAAAGTCGGTTATTAGAAATATTACGATGACTGTGCCACTGGTTGGCAGCAGGATGACTCCACCACTTTTAACCTCGACGAAGTGATCCTCAAAACTGCAGTGCACGAAACCAGCACTGATCAACATAAAACGCCCAATACTTCTTTTTCATGATAGTACTCAACCACTCTTGAGTTTCATTTGCCGGGAAAAGCTTCAGCCGTACCAGTGCCAAATATGCCTTCTATCCAAGAACTGGTGAAGAACTCTGTCCTACAAGAATGAACAAATCTGAATGTTGTTGACAAAAACTGTGACCCCCCATGGACAATGTTTCGACTAATGAAGCTGTGAAAGAGCCGGCCCACATCATTTCAAAAGTATAGTTCAAAACCCCATATTAATTATAACTCTATCGAAATTTAAAACACATTGTTTGTTACAAGTGAATCCAACTTTTGTAAAGATAATCTACAAATGATAAACATCGCATCACTCCAGATAACTTCTCCTTCTCGATCAGAAGATCATCACTTTAGCTGAAACTAAATATTCTAAAATAACGCGGTACCTTTCTCTCATCAGACAAGCACATTTGAAAGAACTTCTTTTGCTGCACAAAGACTTTCCATTCGACTACCAATAATTGTTCAAAAGTCTAGATATTGAAGAATTCAAAAAAAAACCTTTTTCCCAAGAAGGTCTGCTCAAAGCGTTGTACTATTAGAAAAAAAATGTTTCACATGTGTTGCACATTCTCGCGCCCTTTTACGCTCATATTTCGCAGAACAGAACTCTTCTTCAACTACTAGTATATGTTCGATAGCGTAAATTAGGAAATTTAAATAATGTACGCAATTTTAGAAAGGTTTCTGTGCAGCGATGTAGCAGGGGAAAAAACTGTGATTCACACGCTTCGCGCGGTATTGCGCGAATTTTTATCTATTTCAAAGTCTTTTTCTCAAGGAATTTCTAGCTCTTTTATTTTATAATTGCAGGAAAAACTTCGATCTATCATTCTAGGGCTTAGGGTTTTCATCATCATTCTGAATTGCCAAATTATACCAGCAATTAAGCCTGAGCCTATGCATAAAAATCATATGGACGTGTATAAGAAATATTGGAGTATCACAGTCATTGTTTTATCTATAGTCTCTCTCAGAATGGAGAAAAATCCCCGATTAAATATCAAAAATCACAATCCTCATGTAAATCGCGCTTGCGCAGTCCATCGATACCTATCAGTCCACAGTCATTCACACACCTTGGCCGACCTGCAATGCGCGTCGTGTTCAAGGTTCAATCTTATATTCCCCTCATACAGTGCAGTAAAAGTCTATTCAGAAAATAGGTATAGTGGTTGAATCGCCGGTCACGCTATCGAATGGTTACTAAAAAAAAGTAGCCAAAGGGAAGAGCTCTGCCCTGCGAGAATTACGCATGTGTGAAGTAAATGAATTTTTTTTGCTACAGCGCTGTAGGCAAGTGTTTTCGAAAAACAAACACATTTTGAAATTTCCTTCACGGTATCGTTTGGTTATCAATGATTTCCAGAAAAAGCTCTGCCTTAAGATAAAAGAAGGCGATCATGCGCGACGATTGTGAAACATTATTGCACTTCTAGTGCTGCACCGCTTAAAAAGAGACTTTTTCAAAAAGTTTTTTTTTCAGATTTTCAAAATTTGAGACTCGTATGATTACCGCAAGTTTAGTGGAAAGCTCTAACGTAGAGAAAAATTCTCCTTCAAAATTGCCTCTCTTATAATAGAAAAGTACCAGCAAAATATGAATATTTAATGCCCTTTATTATGACATCATACATAAAACTAATACTAACGAAAAGAGGCAATACGCGTAACAAGGAATAATCAAAATGAGTCCTACGTGCTCAAATGAGCATGTAGTCATAATTATTACACACATATGTGCATTGTTATCTTGATCTAGACCAAGAAACAATTTATATTTGCATCAGAAGAACACAGTAGACAAAATCCTGTAATGAATATATGTTAGTGCTCAACATCTGAGCCTTGAAAACTTGACACTAGTACTGTCAAATCGTTATTGTAGAGTGCTACATCGCCGATCTCTAAGCGTATGGCACAAAGAAATCTTCGGTATTCCCATCTTTCACGTACCTAAATAAGAGGTAAACGATGAAGAAGAAACAACAATGGAAATACTATCAATTTCACGATGATCTGTGAAAAGAATAGGCTAGAATGCCGATCTTTCAAAAGCGAATACAGGAAATCTACAGCAATGAAAAATCCTCAAATTAATGGAAGATGCGTTTGTTATACTCCAAAAGGTCAATGCTCTCGGCGTTAATCAATCCCTAAGGATTCGCCACGCATTCGACTTTATCAAACACGGCTAGACGTCATTAAGAGCATATATGACCTTTAGAACGAGTTAGTGATCTGATGATATATCAC
>JAHQIW010003047.1:0-41822 GCA_019055375.1 Parelaphostrongylus tenuis
GGGCTGGCATGAGGCAGCGACTGGCGCCTAGCCTTGAGATTCCCTTTATGTCGAAAGTGGAAGCACCAGTGATGGATCTCCGGCCATTACTCTACTGTAGTTATATAGATGACTGTTTGGTTATCTGCTCCACTCAAGAGGAGCTAGATAATTGCTTTAGATTGTTGAATGAACAGTCAGAGTATATAAAGTTTACCCGTGAGATACCGAAAGATCATTGGCTTCCTTTCTTGAACGTGCAAATAAGCTTAAGCGAGAGCGGCTACATCACAAGTGGTACCGGAAGCCAAGTAGTAAAAATATCCTGGTTCACTATCTCTCTTCTCATCTCTCACATACGAAAAAGGCGCTAGTAAAGAACATGTTTCGAACAGCAGCCAATGTATGTACTGGGGAGGAGCACAGAGTAGAATCCGTGAAATTGGCTCGGGAAATAGCCACTTCTAATGGATATGAACTTGTAGCCCCTCGGCTTAGGTTTAGAGGAAATAGTACGCCTCCGAACGAAAAATTCGACTGAAAGGAAAATCCCGTTCATCCTTCCGTTCTTTTCAAATGGGATTAGTACAGCTATAAAACACTGTTTGAAAAGAGCGGGTTTAGAGCAATCGGTGGCTCCTATTGAGATACCACCGAATACTCTAAAACGCCAACTAGTTCGCAACCGCTTATATGACCGTCTCTGTATAATGAAAGATTGTAAATATGTCCTAACGGCAGAGACGGTGATTGCACGAGCGTAGGTACAGTCTACCTAATCTCTTGCAAAGCGTGTAGCGATAAATATATTGGCGAAACGGGTAGGCCGCTCTATGCCCGCATAGAAGAACACCTAGCTGATAAGCGTCTTAAAAGACGGAACACCCCGCTAGGGACGCATAGAGAACAGAAACACGACGGAGCTGATTTTGAGATTGAAGTCACCATCCTTGCGCAGGAACAAAAAACATCAGCGCGAAAACTTCTTGAAGCACTTTGGATTAATACCACCAATCCAACTATGAACCGCAGGGAGGAATGCCTCGTTATCACACGTGATTTAGTCAGTATATAGACTGTTATTTTGATGGGTAAGGTGCATTACGAGCCTATGTGATCTCCTTCCGGTAGTCTCCACTTGAATCATTCGGTGGAACACATATAAAAAGCGGTGAGTATGTTGAGAGTTGTGCTTGATGCGATTGAAATCTAGGTCTGGTGTTTTTTCTAAGGGAGTATTGGAGGTGTTTGGCTTATTGGATTGCGGACAATTTGACCTTTCCAGGCTCTGAAGAAGGCGAACTGCCGAAACGACAGCTGTCAAATAAAGTTTGTTGCATCACCTCGTGTTTAGCTTAAAGAAGAATATAAGAAATTGTATTGAGGCATGCCGAGGTTAATAGACAGTCGGTCTTGGGAATTGCATATCTGCCCTAACGGAAAGATGGGGATTGTATGAGATCGGGCACAGTATATTTACTAAATGTAAAGCATGCGGGAAAGAATATATTGGTTAAACGGGTAGACCACTTTTCCTCCGCATAAAAGAACATCTAAATAGTAAATCTAAAAAGCTAAACCCAAACCTTTAGGTCTACATAGGGCACGAAAACACAACAACAAGGATTTTGGTGTGACTGTCACAATCCTAGCTCAGAAATTAAAATCATCTACGCGCAAAACTGTTGAGGCATTTTGGATAAACGCCAGAAACCCTGAAATGAACCGGAAGGATGAATGCGTCATCATCGCACGAGATCTCGCACCCTTTCTTAGTTTTATCTTTCAACTTAACCTAGGCAGCATATAAATAAGACCATTCGGATCATTCAAATAGACTAATACTAGATGCGCCTAGGCATTGAAGAAGCGGGTCGCCGAAACGTCAGCCGAACTTCTACGACTAATTTCCAACCTCGCGTAGCTAATCAAGATAAGTTTTCTCGAATTACTTAAATTAATTGTTCAGAAGTCTCGCCATGCTTTTTAGAACATTCATTTATGGCTCTTGAAACTCTAAAAGATATCATAGATAAAATGGAACAAATTTTCCATTTTTTGCAACACATCATTTACAAGACAAAAAGAGATTTTGTACTAACCACCTGTATGTGGATGGCGTCGCTTTGGAAGCTGATTTAAGGGCTCTCAAGCCCATTTAGTTCAACATCTAATTCTTCCAAATAAGTTTATAAGATTCTAGTGTTTCCAAGCACAAAGAAATGAGTTAGTGAAAAGGGATGGATGTCAAATTTGTACTGAAAGCAAGGTAAGTGAGAGGAATTAGTTGCGAAAGAATGTCAGCAAATGCTCCATTCCATCAGGTTGCATGACTCGAATTTGATCTCCACCAATTCGTTCGTTATTCGGTGACGTGAAATCCTGGCTTTCTTAAAAACAAAATAAGCGCAATCGAGAAAACGTTGACATTACTACTAGTGTACTTTCATGAGAAATCTGTGAAAAAGAGACAGCGATAGAGAAAAACGAAGCATAACTTTTGCTCCAAAACTTTGCTGTTAGAAATTTCCAAGAAGTGCATATCAGGTTTGTTAAGCTTTGATATTCTCAATGGCCTTTACCATTTTACACGCTTAGAAGATTTTCCTTTATTGACGTCAGTAGTGCAACGGATAGAGAAAAACCGGCTGATAGCCTAAGCATGAAATAGTGCTAAATTGCTGGGAATATTTTGAAGTAATTCTCAAGACCGACTATTGACTAATCTCGGCATAGTTGGAGTTAATTGGTAGTCTTGGCACATATTCCATTCGTCTCTTTGCTGGGTGAGGGTGGTCCATGACGTTGTCTAGCATGGCAGCTGGTGCGAGTGTCATACCGTGATATAAAAGATATCGGCAATACAGCACAAGCAGTACAATAATCGTGCAGTGGCTAACTTTTCTGCTCTCCCGGATAGAGTTCTACTTAACCCACCGCGTTTCGAGTCCCGTCTGACGCAAAAGTTTTGCACATCACTCTAAAACAGTGGGTATATTGTAATGTCAGATCACCTCTAGAAGCGGTTAAGTAAAGGCATGTTATATTTGATCATCGAATACCTAATATTTGTCAACGTGACTGGGTTTGATGTCGATAAACTACTACCCGAGCCAGGCTGTTGACTGTTGGTGGGCTGACAGACAGTTGCATTGTAGCATAAAGAAAGTGGTGTGTAAAACGGGCGTCAGTACAACGGGATAGAGAACGCGCTCCCAAATAGAGTGACATGTAGGTTAAAGTCCCATCTGAAGCGGAAGTTGTACACATCACTGTACTTCAATGGGCATCCTAGTATTGACTACAACGGGTCACTGTACTGATAGCATTTAAGTAAAAACTACCTGTCCTCAAAAGTAAAAGCTGCTCTGCTCCGTCGCAAATATATTACGTTATTGAAATTGGTCCGACATAGAATCTAAAAGTTATGTGCAAATGAGGGATCGAAAGAGTCATCATTGCTGGTAAATGGTTGGCTGTTATCAGTTTTTATGGACGCCGAATAGACTAAAGAGTCAATTACACGTCCTAGCAGTTTTGCTGTAAGATCTTACATCATGTACATCTTGTGAAAATTTGATATTACAGCACTGGCGTGATATTTTAGCTGATTTAGTGGACAAAGAACATTAGAAGTGGTCGGTGTTGGGAATTACTTCAAGATGTTCGCAGCAATTTGGTACAATTTCATGTTCACGCTATCAGCCGGCTTTTTTCTACCCGTTGATATCCGCTTCTTAGGAATTTCTACAACAAATGCTCCGGAGCAAAAGTTATGCTTTGTTCTCTCTATCGAAGTCTTTTTTTCACAGATTTCTCATGTATGTATATTAGTAATGTCAACGTTTTCTCGATTGCGATTATATTGTTTTTGAGTAAGCCAGGATTTTACGTCATCGAATAGCAAACGAAACATCAAATTCAAGCCATGCAACCTGATGAAATGGCACATTCGTTGACATTTCTTCGCAGCTATTTCCTCTCACTTACCTCGTTTTCAATACAAATTTGACATTCATCACTTCTCGCTAATTGATTCCCCTGTGCTCGTAAATATTAGAATCTTATAAACCTGTTTAGAAGAATTTGGCTTTGAACTGAACTGGTTTGGGAGCCCTTAAGGCTAGCTTCCAAAGCGACGCCACCCACATATAGGTGGTGATATGCGCAGTATTAGTGATATCAATAGCTATGAAAAGAAAATATCAAAATACAAGAAGAAAAGAAAGATAAAGAAAGGCTCAAACGAATCAGAATAAAATGATGAGTTCAGATAAGTTTAGAGGTAAATTGGGAAGCTCATCATCCTACTTTGGTCGCCTCAGATGGCGGCACTATACTGGCCGATAATTGGGCTTCCAAATTTGTTCCACTCATACTACCACTGCGTCTTTTTAAATTCCACTCTGCTTTGAACCTCTGCTCGGATCGCAGGTGGAGAAGCTTTTTGAAGAGTCTAAAGGTTCCCTTTCTTCCGAAGACTGGTTTGAAGTGACGGTTTATGTTCTTTCTTAGGAGGATAAAACAGCTTCAGGCTTCATTTTGCCCGCCGAATTCACAAACTTTGAGAACCTAAGTGAGAACTGTCTAGATATAAGCAGAAGAACAACCATCTGATCAGCTCCGAAAAAAAAGGGAAGAAAACATGCGAGGGCTGCTTATTGGGAGTAACTTGTCAAACGGTAAACTAAAGACCCTGAGGAGTAATTCTCTCTAGCTCTTCATTGGCAATTACGACTACGTATACTCTCTGTGATACTCAATGGATTCAATTTCAAGTTTTCCAGCACAAAAGAATTAACTTTGGAGCACCAAATTGGTGCTGAAATTTCGAGATGCGGAGAGAATTCTAGGAATCGAAGGTAGCAGTGCTTGTTCAGATTAACGGCCACCGGTTACCAGTTATATATTACAGTAGGATTGCTTGAATCGTTTGGAGCGGTGTTTACCTAGCTGTTGCACGATTGGTATGCTACCTTTCTCTTAGAACTGAATTTTTCACTCAGACTTTTAGTAACTATCCAAAAGCTTGTTTCCCGGCAATTTCGACATTGTACTAGTTTTCACTGAGAATTCGTTACTATGCTGTAGCAACAAAATATGAATTACAGTTCGCACTCAGTTTGTTTTGTTTGCACGGCTAGGGCCTGTGTAAGACTCTCGTTGAATTTTGGCAGTTTTCCGATAGCTCATATGCTCGACGATTTTGAACATTGCAAACTTTATTATTACGAAAAGAAAAATAAGTTTTAAAGCAATCTCCGTGAGCATATTTATAATGAAAAAAAACGCCGACTTTATCTTGCTGATTAATAGGAAAGCTGCGTCCTTGGGATAACGGCGCATTTCCATCTCTTATTTTACAGTACTTCCAGCAATATTGCAAGAATATAGTTTGAAAATACATTTCATATGCTGTACGACCCTCAAAGGAAAAATTGTACGGAAATTTTTCAGTATCTAACAGGAGTAAGCTTTCACAGTTACCATACATGATTCTGTGGAACACTTTTTCGCCAAGAGTGCATTTTCTTCACCAAACTTTTCGAAAATTCAATGATGTTATAGATTTTTTGCTCATAGGTAGGCCTTCTTAGTGCACAGTATGGGCAAGAAAAAAATACTTCTAGCTTTAGGAGTAGTTAGCCATCTTTCGAACTTCAAATCGGTTCTTATTGGGAAATCTGTAATAAAATTTGATTGACGGAGCATTTCATTGTCACGAAAAAAGTAGACTGTCGAAGAGATTTATTTCTAGACACTCAAGTAAAAAAAAAACGTTCACGCATCTTACCAAGACGTATTTTTCAACAATAAACGTCATCCTTCAGAATTAACATAATTTTCAATCTATTGCGCATTTTCGTCTTCTAACTTGTGAAACTGGAATTGGCTTTTCCTACACATCATTTGCCCGATTACTAAAGATATATCTGTTCTATATCAAGTTTTCAAATACTGATCATGTACAGTTAGTAGAAGTCGATTGGTGTCTTCTACCTCAACTCACGCCCTCCTTGAAAGCCTATAATCATCAAATAGTGCGGCAGAATTCTGAGCGGCATTGAAATCTTTTACCTGTCAACGATCATTTGTTCAAAAGTAAACTTTTGATATGATTGGACACGATACAGCGCAATGGACTGAAGTTTGAAGGTTCCTTCTTATTCAAAATTTGGGAAGTTAAGATTGACTTGCAGTTTTCTAATCAACCATTTCAAAGGCGCATTCATAAAGACAGTGAATGCCGAGCGACAATAAAACGGGCAAGAAACATACAATACCTACTAATTTTTTGTCGAACTCCTGTAGGCTTTTCAGACAGACTTCTCCCGCGTGACAGAAGCATTCGAGTTCTCTTCGATGTATCTATGCAGTGGAAGTGGGAGGACAACAGCCATGGGATGCTTATGAGAAACAGGTCCATAGTCTACTTGTGGACGGGTACAGCCACCTGCACGTTCACACATTAAATTTGAGAGAGCTATGGCCAATTGCCTTGAAGGTGAAACAACTAAGAAATATACTTAGAGTACTCAAAATAAGTGAAAACATTTGCAGTGGAAAAGGTTGCAGCGATGGATAATGTTCATGGCAAAATATAAGTGTTTGTATAAAAAACGAATGCCCCTCAAAAATAATAGAAGAAAACTCTATGAATTTATCAAGTGGTGTAGAGTGATGAGCAAAACTTTTGCGTCAAGCGGGACTTAAGCCCACACTCACTCTATTCGGGAGCGCGTGCTCCAACCCCGTTCCACTACTGAAGCCCATTTTGCACACCACACTATTTCTATGACTTACATACCTCTTAACATTTGAAGTACATTAATGTTTGAAAAGCTGTGAGTTATCGATAAACTGACATCGCTGCAGTATGTATCATCAATTTTGATCAAGCATTCACTGTTTTAATTATACCTAGGAGAATTGAGTGGTGAGCAGAAATCGATCTCAGGCGGCGAGTGGAACCAGCTCTTCACCCATACCGGGACACGTGCTACCACCACACCACCAAGCCACAAATCTATCCACCACTCATTGCTCAGGATATCTCCATCATAGTGATCAGCCACCAACCTTTAGAAGTTGCGGGTAAGCAATATCGCTCTCAGAAATCCACTTAGCTGACAGCCACTGTACTTAAATAAATTCAAGAATTCTTACGCTTATAATACTCAAGTTCGATTATCTGTAAACCTGGGCATGATTGAGAAAAATGCAAAATTTCTTATTAAACTGTCCTTTCAGATCGTGAAAAATTTTGCATTACTTATACTTATATAAATAGAGTTTTCATTTATACGAATTCTTATCTTCTAAGCAAGCTCTTCTTCATATATGTAAAATGGCTGCCAGCCTAGCTGGATTTATAGTGCTACATTTCTAACCCGGCCAAACCTGTTAAAGGATTATGGCATATAGTTATGACAGGGAGATTATTAGCAAAACTTCACAAGGGAGTTTTGCTATCTTTTCGGGAACTATATGATAATTTAGGCAACGCAGATGGTCCACGACCTTAGAGAGCAAGTGGTATCACAGAGGTTCGAGGACCTTAGACAGAAATGGTTCAAGTGGCGAGGGCGGCACCCAGCTGTCCACCAACCTCACAGTCAGTTCGATCGCGGGGCATCATCCGTACGGTCGTTCTGACATCAGCCGGACACCTCACCTCAAATCATATTGATCCATTATTGTCTCTCTCCACACAATCTCGTTATCGTGTAACTAACTGCTTTCATAAGGTTGCATTCATACAACTCAGATGAACTCAATAGAATTGTGAGCGGAACATAGCGCTTCCGTGGCGGAGCAAACTCACTTAGGCTATGCTCGGCCCACCACCGCGGTTTAGGGATTCTGTCCATATCTAATCAGTAGCGACCCCACTGCTAACATTGTATACTCACCCACTGGGTCCCGCCGGCTGGTGCTCTCACTTCGGGACGATCATAGCAACCTCAACGGTCACCGCCGCTTGTCATGCTCCGTCAGTTACAATAACATCGTCACTCACAATAACACACGTCAGCTACAAATAACACCGCTTACCAAACACTGTCGCTTACGATAACATTCATAGTATCGTCGGATACGATACTTCTCATCAATCGGTCACTCTTATTGACTTAGGCATATGCTCGCATAACGATATGTCGTGATCATGTATAGATTATTTCTATATCATCATTATACTAATGTATGTATATTATAGGTTGTTTGGTACAATCCATATTAAGGAATTGAACTTTGCTCTCTTGTCCGCTGCGAGGCACAAGTTGGCAGCAGATCACAACAACAAAGCCCCTGAACCTTCACCACAGAGATCTTGGAGAATGATCAGTGGTAAGCGGTGGTCTCGGTGGTGCAGTGGTACCAGGCGCTCCTGGTATGGGTGGAAGTGCGGATTCAACTCTTGTCTAAGATCGGAGTTTTGTCTATCACTTGATTCTCCTAAGCATATTTGAAACATCGCATTGCGCAAAACTAGTAGAAAGATAATAAAGCCTAAGTATATCCATTGTTTTCTGAATTCCAATTGCTGAGATGACTTCTGAGGTGAGAATTGTCAAAACTTGAAGGTTAATTATATAGCAATATCCTTTGTACAACTAATTACTCCTTTGTCCTTCCTCTGTAATCCTTTGTGACTGAAAGTCAAAACACTTTAACTGGATGCTAAACTGGCGTTATCTCTACACATAAGAGTTACATATGCTACAAAAACTTATTAGCTTCTACAGCAAACTGTGATGTATCAGCGTCACAAGAGAGACCAAATTTCTTTTCAAGACGGAAGAAAAAGGCCCATTTTATTTGGAGGAAATAGCACATCTTTGCAATTAACGCTGCGCGCAGTTGATTCTATTATCGTTCCTCACGGGTTGATGTTTATGAGAAAAAGCCAAAAAAAAGAAGTGGAGATGTGGGCGATCCGTTCGGAGAAACGTCAGGGCAATAGTTTTTCCCGGATTCGCAACCATCGCTGGCCGCCTCGACTCGCATAGGCTTCTCTCTCTATCACACATACACACCCTGCTCCCTTCCGAACTGATTTTCTCTTGAACCCGAAACTTGTACATGACGCTAATCCCAAAAATCGTCAATGATATTTTGAAAAAGCCTCTGACCTTGTACGGTGACGTGACAGAACTATGACATTATAGCGCTCGCTACCGTAAGACTACCGCTGTTTGTCAGCACTCCTCAACCAGTACCGTAATCGTCGCTTATCGGGACCTACACTGCCTAATGACGAGAGCGAACGTCGAGTATTCAAACAATGTTTAAGTATAGTAGCCGTCTTCTCTCATGTGTAAGCATGTAACAATCTTAATTGCCCCGCTTTATGTATTTGCGTCATATTTATTTCCCATTAACCCGTTAGGAATTGCGTGATACAGTATGAAACAGGGTCCCCAAATGCTCACCTCATTCCATGGTTTTCTACGGCTCAAGCAGCAATGGAAATATAAAAAGTCATCTGCTGAATTTAGGTTTTAGGAAGATGTTGTCACTGCTAAGTGATGTTAATATAACAAAAACAGTCTCGACTGAAGGTAAATCAGTATTAAGAACGCCCCTGTATCATTGAATCTCTTATGTTTCAATAAGAAAACCACATCCTCTGGAAAACAACATATTTGCAACTATTACAAATTATTTGTTTACTCTTGCTCCTATTTTTTGGTCTATTCCTCAGTCGTTCGATAAACTGAGAAATGCAGATTTTGATACTCAGCTTGACTTGTAAAAAGAGTTCGTACTGCTTTTCATTAATCCGTAAAAGATAGCGCTTTGCAATCGCAGTCCCTTATCCCACCTTCACAATGAAGTTTTTGGTATTATGTAGAAAAAGTTTCATCTTGAGTATACTTTATCACAACGAAAAATTAAATTTTTGGGACTCAAAACACTTATTTTTTGTGGGAAGAACGCCCACGTCTCCAACAAATTTCCACTTTTCATTACGAAATGTATGGAATGCAGTCTTATTATGTAGATAATGTACTCGTATTTTCTTTCCTTTCTACTCAGGAGAGCTCATTAATTTATTACTGATCATTCAAACGGCTTTTGTGAAGAGATCTTCATAGTATATTCTGCTAACAAAAAAGATAACGTTTTACTTCCGGATGTGCGTTATTCAGTACAGTAAAATTTAGCTCTAGACAAACTTTATCGCCAAAAAAATAATGTCATTAAGTGGGGGGCTTATATAAACGTATTTTCAGTAACAAAACTTCCAGTTCATTTGAAATTTTCACTTTCCTGTACTTTTCATAACAAAAGGTGTGGAATACATCCGCCCTCTGAGGGATATGTTTGTGATCCTTGACTTTTTTTTACCCCACAGGATTTTTAGTAGACTATCAGTGATCATTAAATAGCCTGAGAAATGATAACTTCAGTGCCAAACCTGGTTTGCAAAAAGACTTTGGTGCTATGTTCTAACAACAGAAAGAAATTTCCGTTTTGCATTAAGTGCTTTGCCTTCAGTTTGTTCTTCACAGTGACTTTTTTACAAAATATAGTGTACTTCGATTTTCTCTGCTGTTACGACAAAAGCAAATATAACTCAAAGAATTTCTATAAACTTATTTTTTATTCAAGAAAAAGCTCAATGTCTTAAAATCTCCTAATTTTAAATATGGAAGGTGCATATTTGGGAAACAAATGCATGGAACATTTGATTTTGTGCCAACGTCCAGTGTCTAAAGCCGGCTTGATAATGTCCAAAGCAGAATATACGAGATAAAAAAATATTTGTAATATAGAAAATAAAAATAAATAAAGTGAAGAATAAAATAAAGTAAAGTAAAAAATAGAAAATAGAACAAAGCCTGTTTTATATTTTTATAATACAACTTTTAAAGTACAGGAATAACTGAAAATTTGAAGAGAGTTATCGATGAACTAGCATCGCTTGCAATGTGCTACGTAATTTTTGACAACCTATCCATTATCCAAAAATTTCGTCCAGAAAATTACAATTGTGACTTTGACGTAGCCATAGAAGGGGATCATATCAACTGAAAGACAGATAACGCGTTGTCGAGCAGAAAGAGCGGTTACAAAACGAGCGTTGGTGGTGCAACGGTTCAGCACCCGCCACCGGAAAGGGTGAGATCTGGGTTCATTGCCGACTGACGCAAATGTTTTTGCACACCACTCTACGCTATTGAGTATATTGAAAGATTTATGTTGTCTAGTTTTAATTGATATGTACAAAAGGGTAATATAATTGAGTATTTGACAAAATTCAATTCTTTATTTCGTCGTCGATTACTCTATATACTTTTCACCGAATAACTGACTGAACAAAAAGCACCGATCAATTGACGAGACTATATTGCCGAAACACGTGCCACGGATTGTTCAAGTACCATAACAGACCTCATGAAAGGCTCAAAAAATATATTATCAGATTACATTGCTTAGACAGAGGTCTTAAAACAATCGAAACGGAAAGTATCTGACGGTTCTTATACTTGCTGATTATTTGGCCACTAGCTATAGAAATGGATAAAGGTGAACTGTTCTTGACGTAGGAAAAGATTGCGAAATAAAGCCCTTTCGTATGTTTGGTTCCCCCGTTCAAGATGGTGACGCTTCAAAAAAAAAAAGCATTGGCGTCTCCAGGTTGCACCAATGAACAAGGTTCAAAGATAAAGAGAAGAGGATTTATAAAAAGTCATTACTCATACGTGTGCTGTGGCCGAGTGGTTGTGATGCTGGTCGCCGCGCGTGAAGGCTAGAGCTTGCTCCCAACACTCTGCGGCTGTCAACAATGAACCTTCTAAAAATGCTACAGCCAGGATACTCGCGATTGCAAAGAGACGTGCTCACCAAATATTTTACAAAGCTCATGAAAAAACAAAAAGAGAAGACAGATTAATAAACTTTTCAGAAGCACCATCGCTCATAACGCAATAACAGTAAAACCTCTTCTAAAATTCTATAGAAGTCTCAACTTCTAAAGTTAACCTGTTACGAAAAGTTGCTCAAAATTATTGGTGGAGTGGCATCACATTGCAATGTGCGTATTATCACTAACAGATAACTCATTAATTTGTAGTTGTTTTGGCAATTTCAACCAAAAATAGCCTTACTGAGGCCTCCTCTACCATAAACAACCAAATTCTGACGATAAAACCCTATTTAATAGCAAGAAAATCCTACGTTTCATTATAAGACTCCCGCTTTGCCATCACAATGTGCTGCGCTGCAGCGCAAGAAATCAACGTGGCTCCCAACAGTTATTCATTTTTTCATCTGTTTATCTCAGAAGTCTAAACTAATTAGCTGAAAGGGAAAAACAGTGCGTTGTAGTGAATTTAACATCAACTCTTGAATGGTTTTCAAAAATCCAAAATGATTGAAAAGGGAGAGCAGTTCTCAGAAGCGGTCATCTACGAACCTCGGCAATGTTCAATAATTCACATTTCTTCTTGATAAGTCAAAACACGAGGTTGTTATAATAGAACTATTTGTACAATTGACGCTTCGGTGATTTTCGTGCTCTCAGGAGCCTGGAGAGGTTGAATTCCTTGCGACTCACTCAGGCAAAAATCTCCATTTTTTTCAAATTTATTCAATAGCTTCGTGTTTGGTCTGTTATCCCTTTCAAGACAACCAGTTGCCATCGCCATGAGCAGTGTGTAAACCGCAGGTGGTGAGCGATTTTTGTTATTTGATTGGGGTTTTTTCACAGTTTTGAATATGAATCTAGGGTTTTTTGTGACATTTTGATACTCTGCAATTTCCTCTACACACTCGTATGCTTTTGGTGCAAATATAACGTTCATCTGTTGAGGATACAACATGCTTTTTGGCGTTAGGTCTCGTGCTATGCAGATACTTGTTTCGTTCTATTGGGACTCATCAGTAGCAGCCTCACTCGGTTCAGCTGATCCTCTAAGGCTTAGTCATCCTCTATGAAGGAATCGACTTGGAGTAAAAAAAATCACCGAAAGCTAGATGATGGAATTACCTAACATCTGGTGACCAGCAGTCGAGTTGGTCACAATAGGACGAAGCAGGTCCGTGTATAGCAACAGACCTAACGGCTCAAAACATGTTATATGCTTATCAAATTATATCGTTTGAGCGGGTCTATAAAAAAGCGGTCGACAAGGGAGGTATATAACGTTTAGTAAATAATAATTATGCGATATATTGAAATTTGTACCTTATCTTAAAATAACACTCAGAACAAAAGTATAATATTTTGAAAATACCGAGTAATAAAGTGTACAACCTGTATATTTAATGAACTTCTCACTTGGCTTACAGTGTAAATCGCTCGTCGTCACTTACCTCTTTGTAGGGAGAATAAGGCTCCCGAAAGGATTGGCTAAAAGACTAAAAGACGACACACGGGTTCTGCCCGACTGACGAGACTGTGAGGTCAAAACACATGTATCTATCTGTCTGTGCAAGAGCCCATTAACAATTCACATACATGTTGACTCAAATAATAATTATGAGATATGACGTTTATGTTCGAATGAGAAGCTCTTTTTCACTACGCAATCACAGTGTAGCTGGCATTCCGCCAATTAATCCCTTCATTTTCTTATTGAGCAAATACGAGGCTGTTGAACTGACGATTCATTCGCTACAACTATCAAATTGCTATTGAAAGTCTGAATGAAAACTGCGTCTAGCAAAAAGTACTCAAAGGTTTAACACAATTTCATTCTTACCGCTACCACGCATCAAGGAATCTTTATCAAAATGCAAACATACCTTGGAATCTTCGAATTTTAAGCTATCGAGTGGATACTGAAAGTTGAAGGCTTGATATCAAGCTGCAAAACTCATCCGCATACCAGTGCAAGGTATCAGCACCGCATGTGGATAGCAATCTTACAGTGTTGCAGTTCAACAAATGATTGGTACCGTTCTATTATGGCGGCCCCAATTGAAGCCTTCGGTAAAAGAGTATTGTGCTGTTATCTGACGAATATATGATTATCTAGTAGCTTAAATCAATTGAATTTTGAAGGTATATTTAGTTTCTCATATTGCTAGTTTTCAACGCCGTATCTGTCGAAATGAGATTTTGTTTCACATTTGCAGAACTGTCGCCAGATAAAAGTTTTCATAACAACATTTTGACCACTAGATAGAGCATATCTTTCTGTTCTGATTAAAGAAATGTGTTTGTTCTTCAGGAAGAACTTCCTTGAGCTCTGTAATTCGCACAAGAAGAGGGGGTTTCACACACTTCAAATGTCGTTGTCTTGCGCACTTCTTCAAAAGGAAGGGTGTTTCTCAATCTTTCCAAGTTGCTTCTTAGCTTAATCAATAGCTCAAATCTGGGCGATTCCATCGATATACTTGAATTTTGAAGGAAACATTTCAGAGCCAAAATAAAAGTATGTTTCACACTTAAGGAGCTTCAGCGGGCCTTTCGTCGGGGAGAGCATCTCCCTCAGACTTTTAGACGCCATTCGATATTCTGAATTCTGCTGATACTAGTGGTGTATTTGGCCTTTTGAAAGGACTTCTTAGTGGGCTATATTAGGTTCGGGAGCGTAATGCAGCGACGGCACCTGGCTACCACGCATTGCTAGGTATGTGGATGGGATTTCGCATTGCTGACCCCTGGCTGACGAGCCATCTCAGCATTCCCCACATTGATTAGTCATTACAAGTCAACTACCTTCAACTGTCGTAGAAAAAATTCTGTAGCATCGGAGAGATCTCTGATTTTCATCAAAAAATTCACTTGTGTTTTATGAAGCGGTTTGGTATTACAGCTGTACACACATTTGTACACACATTCTAACCGAGTAGAAGTGCTCACAGAGTGTGAAACCCTATATTCTTTCGGCCGCTATAAAGTTCGAAGAAGTCCTTTCCGAAAACCAAATATAGCATTATAATCGAAAAGATTTTTCCTATCTAATAATTAAGAGCTCATTACAACAAAACTTTTATCCAGTGAGGGGAAATGTTCGAATGAGGAGCAAAATCTTATTTCAACTGATACAACTGAAAAATAAGCTATTTGAAAATTAAACATGTTACTGAAAATCACATGATTTGAGTAATCGATTAATACAAAAAACGTTTTGCGAGAGCAAGAAGACCTTAAGTGGCGCCTCCATGATAGAACAGTGCCTGAAATTTTTTTCAGAAACCAAAAACACTATCAAATTTAGCAAAATTTCTGCTGTCGAAAAGTTATTGGATTATTTTAAGAAGAGCTTTACTCAGCGAAGACACCAAAAACTGCTTGAATGTGAAAAATTTCAGGACTTTTTTCCAGTTAGACTGAAACAAATAAATATTTTACACCTTCTGTTGGACAATAATAGTTTATAAGAGTGTTCGAATGCTCAGATCTTTGATTGGAGCACTGAGTAGCCGGTTTTTCGAATAGCGCTTTCATGACGCTGTTAAATGCAAATCAAAGTTTTATTATACATCCGCTGCGCGCCCTTATTTTGTAGCGCGTATAATTCGCTGGAAGCGCGGAAAGCATACTAACGCGCAGAGAAAAATTCGCAGTATCTGAGGCTATCGTTCTTTCAGAGTTTTCTTTTTCAAAGTGGGGAAAAATCATTTAAATGAATAACAAGGTGCATCCTACTTGTTTAACACTCCAGGTCATCAATCTTTCGCCTACCCCCTAACGCGTGGATTAGCCAGTAAGCAAGCTGGTCCAATACGTGAAACTCGATTATAAATTTCAGCTACACTGCAGTAGATCGGTTCTTTCTTAAAAATAAGCACAACGCAGGAATCATTAAAACTTACTTGGAATCATTGAATGATCACTAATAGTCTAACGAAAGAGCTCTGCCTGGCGAGGTGGAAAGCATGAATTTTTTACCAGACACTGTTTTGAGTTAATCGACAATTGTGCTATCGAGAGATTGCTAGTACTCTAAGGCAGGAGTATTGTTTATCGAGATATGAGCGAGATAAGAAAAAAATGTGCGGCCGTGTGAAACGTAATCAAATTTTGGACTTCACTGCGTTATAGAAGAGTGTTTGAAAGCCGTCTATATTTCTAGCAGAGATTCAAGTTTTAGAATGATTACCAATACTCCTTCGAAAAATTCATGTCTAATGAATGAGGTCGAATATTGGTTTGTCGCCGTCTGACGGAAAGGTACAGAATTTTATCTCACTGTTACAGCGTAATATAAAAACCATTCAAAAAGTAGTATAAATCGTTAAAATTCTTCTGGCTATTGAGTAGTTATAAAATGTCTAAAAAGAGTAAGAGTACGTTTTTAGAGTGTTTTTGCTCACCACTCAATTCTCTTAGAGTAAGAGTACATTTTGTATATTTCGGTGCGGATAGGGGAAAAGTTTCAGTCCGTCAAATAAAGATATTGCGCAATACGAATTATATGCAGTGCGGGTAAATATCAACCGGTACTGTTATCGGGGTGAACTACTAGTGATCGATGTTAATTGCATAGATTCTTGATTGCTGAATAGATATTCCAAACAAAAGATTAAAGCGTCAATGCAGGTTTGAGAAATTTGGGTCAGAATATGTGCTTTTTCAAAGAAATATTCTACAAATTGATGATTATAGGCTGTAACAATGATTATTCCGACTGCGTAATTAGTTCGCGCCACATAAGCTTCTTGAAAAAGTCATATATTGAGTAAGACGTGTTGCTTGACTGCATTTTTACATGTCGTCAAAAAATTGGAGGTGAGAAATGAAGATGCATTGTTTTCTCATTGATGTGGCCATCGTATTGCAAAGTGAGTATTTTCATGACACGTATTCGTTCTTCCTAATACGGAAAATCCCTTAGAAGGTCTTCAGCAGCATATCATTCTTTCTTATCATACTCTGTGGCCATCGGAGGAATTTTACTATGTAAGTACTTACACGCCCATTGCGCTGTTCAGGCGGCGGACAAGTACTCAGATATGAAGCTTGATCATATCCTTGCTACAGAGTACAGAAAAAAGCATTTCGATAAGAATCAAATTACTGCTTAGAATTTTCACTTCTTGAGCTGTCGAATGATTAGCAAACTCTACCGTAAAACCAAGTATAAACGATAGCGAAGCACGCAAAGCGCTTCGATGGTAGAACTTGATTTCTGTCTGTCGTTACCACAGCGCTGTAACAGCTTCGATTAAGAAGTGATTCATATCCAAGTTCGTATTTAGAGTTTTCATTTATCAAGCCATCGAATGAGTACTAGGACTTCAGTGAGAAAACTTTATTCGGTGCAAAAGCCAAGCAAGCACGACTGAAAATTACACTGCACACTTCCACAAAAGAAAACGTATTATTCCTCCCATTGCTACAACTCAATCGAAAAGCATTTCCAAAAACCAGGAGTAGCATCAGAACCGCACTTTTTTAAACTATCGATTGGCTATTCAAAGCCCCATGAAAAGTCTGTGCCCGACGAGAAAATCACGAACAGTACGTGTGCCATAAATGGTACACGTGGTCCTGAAAGTGTCAAGACAGAACTGTGAACTAGAAAAGAAGGTCGAATAAAGTCATTGTACTTTGAATCCAACTTTTCTCTAACCTTAGCATTAACATTCAATAATGGCTTCCTTTATGATTGAGCAGATACCACAATGTTGAGGGCCAATGATTCTGGTCAACTATCCACAGTCGTTCCTATTCATTATGGATGTTTGACTTCTCTGTCGTTTGAATCAAATCTTCTTTGGTAGGGCAGCGTTCGCATAAGAATCTCATGGTGGATCACTTTAAACACAGGATAATTTATAAGGTAATTACTGATCGATAGTGATATCACATTTATTTTCACCGGACAACCATTAGCTAATAATGGCACCGACTCTTGCAGGATAGATTGACAAATGAGAACATGTTTGTTACACTATCAGCGGGTGATTAACATATGAACGATCTTGTATATGAACATCGCCGATTGAGCTTTTTTGTTCGAGTGGTGCTCCACCGAACAAGCTTCAACTCGACTGATAACAAGTACTAAAAGTCACAGAAAGGGCAAGTGGCTCTGAGAAATCCACTGGATTCTCGGCGCTGAAGATGATGAAAATGCCGGAATGTAAGCCAGGAAACCTTGTTTATCATCATCATGGAATTTCGTTCCATCTCTATTTTATGCGACCCGGCTTCACATTTTACTGTCCGGATTCAGTACATCAACAATCGATCCGCCTCCGCACCTTTATCGCTCGCTTAAGGATTCGCCTTCTCTAAGGACGTCATTGAATAATGGTCGTAGAGCAAATCCCCATGTAATTTTTCGCTCATAGCGAGATTGGGAAGTTGACTAATTGATTTCCGGCTGGACTGAGGGAATCAACCCCGCACCGAGAATCACTGACCACTCGGACCACAAGCTCCCTACCTCCTCCTTACCGTCGCCTATATCATAACAGAAGCTTTTATTAGGTAAAGTTAGTGAATAAGGTTCATTGCTAACATAGTGTGCGAACAACACATAAGGTGGATCTCATCTTATCTAAGGGTTTAGACGGCGGATTCCCCTCAATAGGTGGACTTTTGAACGGATTTTATTAGGAGCCAGAAATATCAATTGAATAATGAGATGTAATATGCTGCTTGTATGTCTAAGCTTCTGAGGAAGGCGCAGTCGCCGAAAGAGACTTTTTTCGAAAAAGAACGTATGCAAACTCTGTGCACAAAGATCTTTGTACGATAATAATGCTTTATTCACTCTTTCCACATTCGGCAGTCACAGATAGATAACAGCGTTGATGTTTTGCCTTATCATAATCTAAAAATACAATCGGAATTGCGATTTTACACCCAAGCGATTTATGGTTTCTATCAACACCTCATTCATATCAGCCATTTTTCACCCTTAATTTTCCAGTTTGCTCCTTCTCCCTTTTTTCTCTCCACACTTTTCATGACCCCTTCCATGTCAAAATATTGGTCTTTCCATTTCGCAAAGCATGGCAAGCTCAGGATGGATATCAGAAACTAAGCGGTGATCTCGACTTTAAGGAGCTGTTTTCATGTTTCCATCGTGTTCAAAACTATTCCGACGTATGCCCATTTTGTGTTGAAGGACTTTTTCCTTACAGTTGACTTTAGACAGTTTTTATTATTGTTGTTCTTTCCTACCGTAGACCACGAGGAAACTTAGTAGACTTGCATTAATTTTTTATTTCTGGTTTAAGGCTCTCTTCTCTAGGCACTCTATCAATCCGCTTCACAGTGCTTTTATGATTGTGCTGTTTCTAGTACTTCTAGCATTTAATGCGTTTTTTCGTGTTCTCGTTTAATGTCGTAAAATACTGGTTGAGCGAGCCCTTGGAGAGCGCGGATGTGGCGCTTCGAAGAGCGTTGTTGTTGACCACCGGAGAGGGTTGGGGAGGCCGCGGCGGTCACAACCACTTCGCTATGGCGCCCCCTAAAATCTCTCTAGCATGTAGTATCTGTTAAGGGCCATTTAGACCATTGTCTTGTATTATGGGGCATGTTTTGCGTTCGTTCTTCATCTCGTAGAAATTCCTTTAAACTGAGAGAAAGTTTTTTCATCTCGGATTGACTATAAAAGAACTCTCCACGATCTTCACAGCAAGTTCGGCAAGTTTGGCCGTTGGCCTGCAAAGTTTGCATAAATGAAAGCTCCTAATTTTGAGCTCGAGAAAAGTGAGCATTCAAGCAAGCATGATGACGTGATCACTGTTTTCGAACTTTTATAAGGCGTGGTATGGCACTATACAGTGCTAGATACGTCTTTCGCAACACAATATCATCGCCCGGTGCCTTTACGCTCAGCAAGTCCCTTGAAGGGAGAAATACTCCCTACTTATAAACGAATCGACTCCAAATTATTCAAATCACCGCATTTCGAGTGCTAAGTTAACCCAACATTGCAATGATCAGCAGTCGAACGCTCGTAGGTGGTAAAATGATGCTCATAGGTGGTGAAATGATCATACGTTTAATTTCGACTGTTTATATAGATCTTCCTCAAAACAATAAGATCGATAATGTTCTCGGCGTTGATCAATGCCAGAGAAATGCGCCATGCATTCGTCTTCAATTTTTAATTCCCTTTGAGGTTACTTAATTCATATCTGGCTTTTACAATGACGCGGTGGCCTCTCGCTGAACCGACCAACGCTGCTTATCCTCCCTGACAAGTCTGAGACCAGTCTGGTACGAATTTACCGACCCCGGAGGGGTGGATGGCTTGGTGAGCCATGAGCCCGATGTCGAACCATTCACCTCGTGTGCAACGCAGACCACCTCTAATCACTGCGCCACATGCGCTCAAGAAAGACATAATCTGATGATGCGATAAATTTTTTTCGAGCCTTTCATAAGGTGTGGTATGGCACTTATACAGTGCTAGACACGTGGTTCGCCAATACAAGCTTTAAAAATGCTATTAAATTATCAGATTGTCATTTTTTCGAGCGAAATCTACAGAACAAGTCGAAAGTAAAGATGTCATTTCTACCAGTCACGAGACCTCGACTGTTAGTCATTGTCAGGTGAACTGATCACTCGATTGGCTCAACCGGACTCTTCCGTGCTAATGATGAGTCTGAAGTGGTAAAACAAGTGTCTAGTACTGTATAAGTGCCATACTAGATCACCTTAGAGACTTAAAAATATTTATCAGATTATCAGACTACGATTATTTTGAGCAAGGTCTGTATAAATAGCCGAAAGTAATGGTATATCAATAATTCTTCATCCTTTTACCGAATACATTCTCAAGCCACATTCCTATATACCGGGAAGAGTACATGAAGGGCCAAAGATTGAGTGAGATGACTGTACATAGAGGAATGTTAAAGATACAATACGAAAAAACCCGAGCACGGATCCGAGACGGGCGACTTGTCTCAGGTAATACGCAATGGCTGATGCACTTATGGCATTACTGTGGCAGATCAAAACTGTGATTTACAAATTCATTTCTACTGTAATGCTACAGTAAATATCGGTTGAATGCTTGTCTCAAACACATCACAGTCCGAATTTCAGTTTTCCGCCGACAGTAGCCCCCTTGCCGAGAAGAAGTGCGATCCAAATGGACCCGTTGCCAACATTCGAACTGCTCGGCTCAGTACATTTTCCCACATCGCTTCCGACCAATTCGCTATCATGATGTTTGTGATCTACACGAAACCTTTCTTTTCAAGATAAACCTGTGTAAAGAAGAAATTAGTACAAAACGAGAAAGATCCTGTGATTGCCACGTGTTTATTCATTGGAAACTGTCACTTCGCCAGCATTCGGCATACTACACATTTTCTTGTTTCCCTTAGCAGTAGTGATGCAAACGCCTATCACCGTGTTGCCGGCGTTGATGCAGTAGACTTTCATCCCCTCGGCTACAAGGAATCATGATTCTTAGAAATCTACGTCTATCCATTACAATAGAATTCCGAAAGGCATAAGACAATCAGCAGCGATCTATTCTCACGAGAAATTGCTGGACCAAGTCGTCCATAATGAACACTACTCCATTATTCTTCGAAAAAAAATATGAACAAACTCGTTAACATAATTTATCAGTTTCACAGACTACGGATCTTGTGCTAGTTTGGAAATTCTGTACATTTTATATTTACAGATATTTCGTAGTAAATCTCTAAAAATTGTTCATTCCTTTTGCTTGGAAAATAATAAACACCTTGAAGTTTTTTCAACTGTTATCTACCTGCCTGCATTTATTTCAATAAATAAATGGTTTTAAAGGCCCACTCATAGGCTGATCTGATATGAGTGGTCCTTTGAAATCAATTACTTATTTAACATGTAAACAGCCATCCGACAATGTATTGGAGTATAGATTATCTGAATGGTGACTCAACACAAAATGCCTGAGGTTAAAGTATGAGGAAGGAGTGCGCTGCAAGCTTGGCTATCAAGAACATCTAAAGACTTTGACAAAGAGATTTCTTAGCTGGTAGAGTTACTTGGAAGTGCCTTTAATGATAGTGAAGCTACGCAAGTCATTAACCAGTATAAATCTTAAGTACTGTCAAAGAATTCACCTCGCCTTCTACGTTAGTGCAATATTCGTAAGGGAAGCATTTGAAATCTAACAGCTGTAAACTCAATGACTGCATTACAATACGCTGCACGAAACCCTAGCTGCTGCCTTCATTAGGTGCAATATCAGGGGGCGATATGGCTGCAGAAGAGTACACCATCGGAAGAGGGAGACTTGTGAGTCCTGTGACAGTGAAGGTCCTATTGCTCGCTGATTGAGAATTTTCTAATTTGTATGTGCACTAGAGATTGAATTTGATTTTGATCAATTTTTTCCTTATGACTCTCATTACTGTGACCTCAAATGATCTTTCTTAGTACTTTTTAGCGCTTTATCTGATCCGTTATCACAGTTTTTTTTCACTGTGCTCATCTCAGCTATCACGCAATTCGCTTTTCGCCTTCTTCTTGGGCGTCGTATAATACTAGTTCAGCGAGTTTCCGTGTAATCGCGCGGATAGCCTTTGTGGCGTCCCATAGGACGTTGTTGTTAACTGCCGGAAAGAGGTGGGGGTGGAACTCTGTTCCTCGCGCGGCACGACCAGCATTACAACCACTAGGCCACGGTGCCCCCAATCTTTCTTAATGCTTTTTTCGTATTTTAAACTTTTGATCCGATCATAAAAGTCGAAAGGTTTTAGGTACTGATGAAGCATCAAATATACTATAATAAATATAGACATTCGCTTGGAATAATGTTCATGAACATTTATCTAAGATCGGCAATATTGCAGTACTTTAGCGATCTCATGTTCATTCCACGGATCTCCCTCCTTGAAGGATCCCGCCCAATTACTCGCGAGGGCACGTGGCACGTCCTTTTCACGCTGTTTATGACACCGAAGAAGAACTGTTCCTTGGTACATGCGATCGCAGAGGTGGCGGCGGCGTTGGCGTCCTCGCCAAATCGAATTTGACAGTGAACTTTGATTCATTCGAACAACTAACAACCCGTATCGGCACGATTACGGTCGAAACGATGTGGTTCTGTACCGGCTTTGACGATCTTCGTTGCTTACGCACCAACATCAATCTATGACGAAGACGAAATCGAAGCGTTCTATATGGACTTCGAAAAATTCTTCAGAGAAGATCGTACATCCTTCAAGGTCACTGTCGGAGATTTTAACGCAAAAATTGGACCAAGAGGAACGTCTAAAGAACGTCACATAGGGACCCACGGACTAGAATGGAATGAACAGGGTGAGAGGCTATCTGAGTTTATCATGACGACCCAAACCATCCATGGTAACTCGCACTTCCAAAAGTCTCTTACTCAGCGATGGACGTGGGAGTCTCCCAATGGAGAGTACCATGACGAAATAGATCACATCATAGTAAATTGAAAGTTTTGCCTGACCGACGTCGCTGTTGTTCCTAAGTTCTACAGGGGATCAGACCATCGCCTCCTTCGCGCACGTTCCGATTTTCGAGGAGAGGAGAAAAAGCCGCTAAATCCAGACAACGAAGTCCCAGAACTACCATAAACTGGGATGTATTCAAATCATTATTCGGCTCTTGAGACGATACCGTTGTCGACAACAACGACGAAGAATACGATCGACTCGTTGAATATCTTCACGTTAACGCTATAAAAGCCGGGAGTCCTAAGGTCACGAAGAGACGCTTGTCTGCGGAGACACTCGAGCTGATACGTCAACGTGGGATCGCACGAGCTGCAGGCACGAAACCTTACGTCCGAACTTGCGAAACGCTGCAGAGAAGCGATAAAAGAAGACCTTAAAGAGAGAAGAGCAGCAGTTATGGCAGAAGCTGCAGAAGCTGGGAAAAGCATTCGCAAAGCCCAGCGAGGCTTCGCCAACTATAAGACCAAGATGATTGCACTCCGATACCCTGACAGGACACTTACAGCTTCGAGAAGGGCTATGGAAAAAATCATCCACCAATACTCTCGGATCTTCGCTAGCCATGTCCTCTTACCGTCATATCAATTGGAAGAGGACGAATATGTCGTCCCACCGGCCCTCCCTTCCGAAATCCGACATGCTATGTCGTCGGTGAAGAACAGAACAACACCTGGTCCAGACAGGATTAGACCAGAACATCTGAAGAATCTGTCGCCAGTTATCATCAACACCCTGGCTCGGCTCTTCACTCGCTACCTGTCAGAATGCAAGGTCCCTATTCAATGGAAAACCAGCAAGGCCGTATTGTTGTTCAAAAAGGGAGACCTTCACGACATAGGCAATTATCGCCCAATCTGCTTGCTGTCCGTTGTCTATAAACTCTTTACTCGAGTCACCCTAAACAGGATTGACAGAACACTGGACGAAGGTCAGCCATGCGAACAAGCAGGGTTGCGAAAAGGATTTAGTACCATAGACCACATCCACACGATTACAAGACTCATGGAAGTTTCACGAGAGTACAAACAACCACTCTGTCTCACTTTCGTCGATCTGAAGAAAGCCTTTGATTCAGTGGAAACAGAAGCGGTTATAGAAGCTCTGGATAACCACGGCGTCTCTACTCGGTACATAATGATCCTTCGTGAGCTTTATAAAGATTTCACGACTAAAATATCTCCATTCTACAACAATATCACTATTGACGTAAGAAGAGGGGTTCGACAAGGCGATACAGTTTCGCCAGAACTATTCACTGCCATCCTACAAATCGTCATGCGAACATTAGAATGGGACGAAATGGGAGTGAAAATTGACGGTCGACAATTAAACCATCTTCGCTTTGCTGACGATATCGTTCTCATAACACCAAACATCAGCCAAGCGGAACGAATGTTGACCGATTTCGATAACGCTTGCGGAAAGATTGGTCTTCAACTGAATCTAACGACAACAATGTTTATGAGGAACGGATGGGTTTCTAATGCCCCATTCACGCTCAACGGAACGACAATCTCCGAATGCTCCAGTTACGTCTTTCTAGGTCATGAAATCAACATGATGAACGACCTAGCTCCAGAGTTGAGCAGGAGGAAACGAGCGGCTTGGGGAACGTTTAAGAGCATCGAAGATGTAGTGAAGACGACAAAGAACATCCGACTCCGTGCCTACCTTTTCGACTCGACAATTATCCCTGCCCTGACGTATGCAGCAGAAACCTGGTCGCTACTAAGCAGGATGAAAGATCACTTGGCGTTATCGAACGCGCAGTCGAAAGGTCGATGCTAGGAGTATCCCGTATCTTACAAATGAGAGAAAGGATCCGAAGTTCCGACCTACGTCAACGATCGAGAATCAGAGACGCCGTTCTACACGCCAGGATATCGAAAATAATGTGGGCCGGACACGTGATGCGCTTCAACGACAACCGATGGACGAGAGCCGTTACCGACTGGATTCCTCGGGACGTCAAGCGCTCTAAAGGAAGACCACTGACCCGTTGGTCTGATTTCTTCACGAAAGCGATAGAAGAAAGATATGATGCTCAGCGAATTCCTAGAGCGAGGAGGACTCACTGGGCTACTCTTGCACGCGATAGGGAAAAATGGAAGAGTTGCTGGTACCCGCTCGAGTCACTCGACGATCAACGGGACGACAGGTGATACAGGTGTTGTTCATTACCACTGCCGAGATTGTAGCCAGCAGTAAAATTATTGGGGATACGGTTGAAAGTTTCTCCGTGTTTGCATGAGCATCCATTGATGGCTCTTGAAAATCTAAGCAAGTATAGTAGGTATATCCACGAAAAGAAAATCTAAGTCTAAGCAAGTATCGTAGGTACAAGTATCGTATCGCAGGCATTTTATGGCTTGCACATTATCCGTGAGTGGTCAGTTAATGTTTTCATTTGTACTTTCAATTTTTGATCACGCGTTTGACACCATCTGAGAATCAACTGGTAGAAGTCCGACCAAAGGATCCGCCGCCGAAAACATTTTTGGAATCGACATCGTGAAGGCGTGAAAAGCCTTCGGAAAGTAAAATCAGTAATCCGTAGAAGACCTATCTGACGAGCAGCATTAGGCCGTTCTCAGCACCCCGCACACTGGATTCTCTCGTCTATGACGTTTGAAGGCGAGACGACAGGCTAGAGTGCAGAAAAACACGGCATACGCTGGACGTCTTTAAATCGGGTCTCTCAAACATGCAAACGACACTCTATGACGATTGTTTTCTTTTTTTACTCTGCTGGAAATGCAAGAAAATTCTCCACTGACGCCGATCTTCAAGCATTTCCGGATGCAGCAAGGCACATAAAATTTTGTGTTAATGCCTTACAAGAGACGAAAACCAGCAGGATTGACATGCGTCAGCTAAACAACGGAACGCTGAAAATCTGAGGAGATATGGTTCCACCACGAATTTTCATCGGCGTAGACTTTGTCGTTCACCCGTCCATTGCCGATCTCGTCGACTCACACGAAATCCTCTACCCTCGTTTAGCCATCCTTATAGGGTGCAAAAGAAACATTAGTATCATCAAATGTTATTCACCAACTGATTCAGCTGATGAACATGAATCAGATGTGTTTTATTACAAGTTGGAGGAGGATATTTGCAGTGATAAGCGTATTAGAGATTCATTGTTGGAGACTTCAATGTAGGGTAAGGAGGGCAAACGAGAGCGATTATAGGATTGAAAGTTTGGACTAAAATAAAGAAATCAGAAGGAGAACAGTCTTATAGGAATCCTATCTGCAGCACGTCTTTTTCAAATCATCCAGAAGGAAGAACACCGTTGCTGGACATGAAAGGCACCGACGCATGCGGAAATCGATCATATACTAGACATAGAAGATGGCATCTACTCGACACATCAGTAGTTCTATTATTCTGTACTGGGTGCGATCATCGTATTGTTCAGGTGAAGGTACGACTCAGTCGTAAGCTGGAATAAGGATTTAATTCATCGACCAATAAGAGGTCGTCAAACTGTTTCTGACTGAAAGATCCGGAACGAAATCCTACGCAACCATGACTGGCATATTAAGACCGCAGACTATGAGCTGCTCGTCGATGGACTCAAGAGGTGAGTCGACTTAACTCCAGTTACTCAATCCAGAAGATCTGACCGCTTTTCTTCCACCACAGGAAGTTGCTCAAAAGAGAAAGAAACTAGGGCTTAATCCTAATGCATCACATTTAGCTCGTTTGATGCTAAATACCATCTGCAGAAGAGCTTTGTAAGTAGATCTGCATTCGCAGGGGCAGAACGAACTCTTGGAATGACCGAAAAAAAGAGCTAGTCTGAAGAGCGCCGTCGAAATCTGTATGATTATAGCATTCCGCTGTCAGCGTTGATGAACGAAGATCGGATCACGAAAACTTCTCGCTATGATATGGACTCAATAACGTAAAAGTTCTACACTAATCTTTTCTTTTCCACCATCACCGTCTCGGGCACCGAAATCCTCACTAGGGAAGGACCACTTAAGCTTCTACCTTCTGAAGCTCGAGTTGCAATAGAAAGAATGAAGAAAGGCACAGCTCCAAACCCGATAAAATCACTTCCGACTTTCTCAGAGCCGGAGGCCACAATCTGCATGCACTTCTCGCAGCACATATGACATCTCAAAAATTTTAGACCAGCGGAGGGCACTGCGCATAGTCATTCACCGCAAAAGAGATGACGAAGGGTTTCGTATCATCGCCCGATTCGCTTCCCAACCTCTAAGGGACGGCTATCGAAATCGATATGCGCAGAGCATAATACGCGATATTAGTTATTCGATTGAGGTTTTTTTCACCGTTTTGCAAAAATTTTTGGGATTCTCATACTACTTTGATAGAAAAAATTACTCTCTTCGCCCATATGGTTTTCGTTGAGATTTTCCCGTTTTTTTATGGAGAAAGCCGTTGGTTTATTGCGGAATTATGCTGAATCTGGCAACTAATCAACTGTGTTGAAAGTCTGGAGGATATCACAATAAAAAAAACTCTCGTCTTGATCTACTATATTTTTATACAAACCCAAGAGCCATCATAGGAAACAGAAATTGAAAACGGTGAGTAACTTACAACAAATATGATAATGCATGCTGTATTCGATACCAGTTCGTCGATAACTCTCATTCTAAAACTAAGTTTATATCAATCATTCTTTTATTTCCAATTATTCAGAGCTGGGATAAGCGAGAAAAGGCTGATTTTTTATGAATAGTGGAAGAATTCTGACCGATAACGGGCAGCCATGTTTGAATAAAAGGCTTAGAACATCAGCATTATGCAGACTATAGGTCAGAAATATGTATCTCCAGAGAACTATTCTCGGTACTTCTCTCTCTCATCCGCACCCATATTCAAATAAAGAATTTTCAAAATCTTTTCCGAAGTTTCAATAGTTATTCTACAGCTTGAATATCGAGAATCTGAAGAGTGTGCTTTATTTTTCAAATGGTTTCTATATTATGGTGTAAAGGTGACGTAAGATTTTTAGTACATACATGTTAGACAGCGACAGATTTTTGACCCGATCTCATTTCCTAGATACAAAATTTTATATAAGTGTTAGCAACCACTAGAAAGCCCAAATCCCTAGATACAGCCATGCATTACCGGTTTTTCAAATCGCCCTTTCATGTCGCTGTAGCATACAGAATAAAATTGTTTCTTACTCGTCTTTCGCCAACACTTTACCACGCGTATAAATCGCTCAGCAAAAACGCCTTATGGAATTTATAGCTAAGCTATCCTCGAGGTTGAAATTGAACTCGCTCAACAAGTATTCTGTGACCTTCAAGAAGAGACGTTGAAACAAACTAAACTTTCGAAGCAGTGGTATCCGCACAGCGAAGAAAAAATCTGAGAAGATGGATCAATAAAGTGTCCAAAGTGTGGACAGAAAACAGCTCTTGAAAGTCCAGCCTAGTAAACTTCACCATATTGTACAAAACGTCTGTTGTGGGTTCAATATCTTGTGAAGCATACATCACTAGGAGAGCATAAATGGGTAAATCAGAAGAAAGAAAAGACGGCGATCGACGAGAACACCTTTCTGTAAATGAAAAATTCAAACGACCCACAAAACGTTGAGGGAATGTGTTGGTGCCGTGGATCGAGATCTGGTATATTATGACACACTTAATGATATTCGCAGTCGCCAACACCAAGGTAACAAAGTACTCCATTAACGACATTCGCGAAAAAAAATGAAGCGAATTGAGATTGTGGCGAGGCATACACATTTAGCAAAAATCACCAACCATCTATTGAGTCTTTCCATAAGTTTTGGCGCTAGAGCAATGAACATCGACTTCTTCAATCAGTAGTAAATAAAACTGTTTGATTTTGATATGCTTCAATTGTGCTTTTTGCGAACATTTTGGCATACAACTTGCCAAAACTTGCTTTAAGATGGATCTGTTTTGAGAACGGAGAAAAGATAACGTCTTACTTTAATTTATTCAAACTACAACATGATTAATAGATAGTCGGTCTTGGGATTTATAACGTTCTACTTTTGTAGTGTGCCGCTGTAACTTCACCAACGATTTGCTAGTTCTTGAATAGTAAAATTTTGTTGCTGAGCAAACTTTGTCGATATTAATAGTTTATCTATACTAGAAAGACTTCTAATAGCATTTGCTGAAAGAAAGCTCAGCTAACCTAAAAATTGCCACTTTCAATGCGAGTTGTGTAGAAAGGCTGTCGCATTTTGTGAATTGTATTTATGTACTTTACTAGGATACTTTTACGGTTCATGTTTACGAATTGTGCGGACCCCAGCACATCTTCCACTCGTGTCCTCTTCTCGCGATTGTCGTCCATGGCAGTGGTTTCATTCGAGCATGGCCACTGGCGCGAGTTTCATACCGTGATCTATAGAATATCGGCAGGTACGAATACTGCTGATGCCAATATAGATATGAATACAGTTGATTAATTCTTCTCACGAACACATCCGCCCAACGTGTAGGTAGGCGGTTGTCCTCGGAGACGGGTGCGTTCTCGTGGCATTCACTTTACAATTCGCTTCGTCCGCTCATCTGTGCTTCTCTGTTAATGTAAATTCTTCTGGATTACGAAGATGAAATAATTTTCTGAGATCTGAGCTGCGCAAGCCGGTTACGCGTTGTGAGTGTTGATTGATTTCCAAAACATCGTTCAAGCACTCTGTGAGTCGTTTGCATTAGTCTTGACCTGATTGAAGTATCAGCGCACGTCTCCGCTGCATAACAGGTGTTGGGAGTGCTGTTGAATCGAGAAGGTTACGGCGTAATTTGGAGTCCGTTATTTATCGGTGGCTCCTTTGAGAGGCCCGAATGTGGCTTACGCCGCCTTCCCTCTTCTGTCAAGCTCCTCCTTCATAATGTTCCCCATATTCTGCGAACGACCAAGACGCTCGTACGACGAGGTCTCCGTAATCGAAGACCCATCAAGTCTGATATATTCATCATTGCACCGTTGGTTTTTCATGAGCTGGGTCTTCATGCGATTCATGCGTACTCTGATGTTTTGAGTTACTTCAGCATCGTCTCTGCTTCAGTAGTGTTTTTTAAGAATAAGACAATGTCATCCGCAAAATGAAGGTTTAATAGGATTTTTCCCATTGGCGTGTATGCCCTTCTCGCCTAATCAAGCGACTTCATTATCCACTGCAGTGGGACGGTGAACAGCTTCGCGATATAGCACGGCCTTGTCGAACCCCTTCACCAATGGGTATTGTCAGAGGTTGATGAATAGCTGTATGTTTGTGATGGAGATCTGATAGCACTCCGATAAGGTTCTTATGCAGCACGGATTTACTTCTTGATCGACATACGCTGACGGGACTACGTTCGTTTCGGCAGTATCAAATGCTTTTTCATGCTTTCCTACCATAACCTAACTGGCTTTACACTGGATTATTAGTAAACACTCGATAGCTGGAAAATGCTTTTTTCAATGCTGAGCACAGTTATAAAAATGCGTTGATGATATGTTTTAGAAATGAAAGGAAGGTCACATATGTGCTGTGAATCTTAACCTTTTTGTTCAATCCTCACAGCGAATGTTTTTGGTACATATAGTACTGGAGCGCGTATAGCGCAGTGTCAGAGGTGCTCTGAGACGCATATTATCGATCAATCGATGATCGATAGTTCTATCTCCGTTTAAGATTACCAAGTCTTTCATTCGCCTGGGCTCAGCAGAATGGTACCCTGCTTGTCTAGGAGGGTAAGAGCACTAAGTTAGTGCATCAGCAGACCATCGTGAGTCATTATAAAAACCACATGCGGAATAAATTCTAATGAAACAATAAAGAGTTGTTTATTGGACCAACTTTCCACGATCTTCAGCAAGTTTGGCCGTTGTCCTGCAAAAATTTCAGATGAATGCTGATAATGTTGAACTGAAGGGAACAGTATTTGCTAGATTTCCACGTCACATCCTCATATATTTGCATTGTCCGAATCAGTAGTACATGAAATCCGCGTGAAATGGCTGCACTCATTTGAAAGTACTCGCAAAGATCAACGAAGGCCTAACAATGATCTAAAAAAATGAAGAAATTATTGAGAAGAACGAAGGGCGATGTTCCATTGATACTAGTGTTGCTGCTATCAAGATGCATATATGCTAATACATGGCAATTCTGGCAGCATAGTTAGCCCTGAGATTTTAGCAGCCTCTCCGTAATCGTCCATGCCAACGTCGCCCAATAGCGGACTCTCTCAGGGTTAGCAGAATGAGCAAAGAGAACGTAGAAATAATTCAAAAATTGTCAACTGCACAGATTCTCTTAAAAAATGTGTTCCAAGTGGAAAGAGGCGTAATGTTTATGGATAGTTGTTCTTTCTACACATTTGTACCATTTTATTATAATGTATAAAGCAAAAACAGGCGCGGCTACATCTATTGATGGCGGAAGTTATGACGAGAACGTTTAAAATGTCTTGGAGGGACACTCTACTTTTACTCAGCATTTCCAAGCTTTTTTCATGAGATATGCTTCAGCTCCACCAAAAAATCGCTAATTGAAAAATTCAAACATCTTTCAATTTTATTTTGACTAACAGATTTCCAACATCTCCATCGCACTGCAGGATTGCCCCTAATAATTGAAGAACACTGAGGCCGTGAACACTTGATGAGTTTAAATGTTCTATTAGTTTGAGGCTTGGAATCCTTTATCAGATAAATCTTTATGGTCAGTAGTGAAGCAACGATGTAGGCATTCCTTGGGTTAAAAGCAAACACAAGTCCTTTCCGCGATTTTCCATCTGAAAATTTTTCTATTGTTTTATCAAGGAAAATAATAAATGGAAAATCAGCAGAGTGAACACTCCAATGCAATTCCCACATTAAACTGACCAGTCAGCATTTAAGTGATTTGCAAATTAATTGTTGCTCTAGTGCTGCATATGTATTGGTAACTGAAATTGTTTGCCTCGAACACATCACAGTTCAACTCCCACATGTAGTGGTCGTGGCAGAGAAGAAATACAATGCAAACGGACCCAATGCCAACGTTCGAACAGCTCTGTTTATTACACCTTGCCACATCATTTCGACCAAATCGCCATGGTGATGTTTGTGGTCTGCAGAAATCTATTTTCTATAGAAAATAAATGAGCAAATAGCCTGTTCAGAGCGAAAGAGTTCCTGATTTTGTCAAGTATGCGGCGGGAATGGCTGTGATTGTCACTTCGTTATTCATATCTGTAACCATACACATCTGCATCTTGTTGTCCTCTGCATTGCAAATTTCCGTGACTGTACTGCCAACGATGACATATCCTTTTTGCATATTTAAGACTGCAAGAAACTATTCTAAAATACACGTTTCTTGTATTGCAGCAGGAAACTGAAAGTGGCCAAAAACGGTTCTGAGCGCCAGTTCTTTTCTACTCCTCAGAACCTTTTTTCTTTAAACTTTTGCGGACTATGAGGGTCATTGTGGCCCTCAGCTAGGGGGCCGCTCGGACGGTTACAAAGATTGGTGCGTGATCCAACAGAAATTCGGATTAAATAAGTTCTCAAAAGAGCATTACCATTAAAAGACTGTAAAATATCACTGATGAGACTCCTGTAACTACAATTCTAACAAGATTACCGCTCATGCTTCCAGAATCTATCTTTTTTCAAAGGAAAAACCGTATCATTGCGAAAAGGAACATATTTCCAGTTGTTATCATACATTTTCCCTCATTTTCTTAATGTTTTTGTCGTTAGTCGATAGCCTGAAAAATTTTGATTTTGATAGTAAGCTTGTTGCATGGAAATATCTGCATAGTACGTTCTACTTATAAATAGAAGATAACGTTCAGCAACTACAATGCATTCTTTCTATTTCGTAATGGATTTTCTGGATCATATAGTTATATTTTGATTTCTATAAGCTTTATGCCAAAATAATGAAGTTATTATTAAGAGAACTTTTGTAGACGCATTTCTGGAAATAACAATGTCCATCTGTCTTACTACCGCATGCAATCGCATTTCAAGAAATGCTCTCTTTAGCGCCTCGCTTTTTTGGAGAAATTTTTCTTCACATTTAGGAATTTCTGTTGGATAAGGTTTTTTATAAAAAATCAATCACCGTTAGCTGACACAAACCTCAACAATTTCACAGCATAGTTGACTTTTGAAGAGAGCTTATTAGAACACTGCAACAAGCAAAAGAATACTGGGTTCCGCACTGCAAAGGGTGAGACTTCGCGACGTCGGCCCCTCGTTACCTCGCTTTTTGCAACATATATATCAACGGCAAAACGTAATCTTCCTTCGGTTGCTACGGCACAGTAAGAAACGCTTTTCAAAAAAAATGTCACTAGGAGGATCGTCAAAATCTAAGCTACCGAACACTGATTGGAAGTCTAGCAGAAAAACTTTTTTAAACGAGAAATGTTTGTGTGCAAAAGATATGTTTATTTCTACTGTTGAAGCGCAGTAAGAAAGCCATTTTAAAAATAAAGTAATTTCTAACATTTGGATTGTCAAGCAGTTACCATAACTTTTGAAAATTCGTAAAACGCTTTTTTTTCCAGAAGGTCAAAATAGGATTCAAGCGCCGAAAGCTAATCAAGATTTGCAAAATCTGGTCTTCTTTTGACTGATACGGCGCTCTAAAGATCCTTTTCCAAATATCATGTGCACCGTTAAAATTTTTAAGATTCATCCTTTCTAACAATTATTAACTACGCATAAAAAAAGTTCTATGGGTCAAAAAATTCTTAAATGTGAGGCCAACTCTAATTTCGACTTTTACAGCGTAAAACGGGCCATTTAAGAAGTAGAATAAGCCGTTTAAATTCACTTGATTATAGCTATCGAACAATTGCTAAAGAGTTCAGAAGTGAAAAATACGTTTCTACCAAAGACCCAAGGAAGGGTGGAATTACCAAGAAAAAGCCGTGTCTCTGCACCTCTTCTTCGTATATCTTAGCGATGATTGAACAGTACAAACAAAGTTACGCACTGATCTGAGAATGGGAATTAATTGCGCACTAATAATCAAAAAATATTGAGACTATCAGTGAAGTGGAAATTTGCGTCAGTTTTGATTCGAATCCATATTTCACTTTATCCGGAAGCGCGTGCTGAACCGCTGCACTACCGACGCCCGTTTTGACACCATTCTTTCTAAGCTACCACGTTATCTGCCAACAGCCAGCCGCCAACGATGTGGCGTGGGAAGCCGCTATCGACATTGAACCCACTTATGCTGACAGATATTGGATATTGATAATCAGTCAGAAATCATTTTAAGTGACCGCCTCTTAAGTGGTATGATATTACAGTATACTCAACGACATACCCATCGATATATTATAATATCATACTACCGCAAGAAGCGGTCAAAAAATGAATTCTGATTGTTTTTCGTGAATACTTGATTATCCTTCGGAAGTGCAAAATATAAATGGAGCAACTCCGTTATTTCTGATAAAAATAATCTTACTGAAGTCTGTTCTGTAATATTTGACCATTTATAAAGACAGAAATCCTATTTATTGACGAAAGAAGTACGAATTTAATTTGAAAATTACCACATTAGTATCTGAGCACGCGTCCGTAGCCTCTCTTCGCTGCCGTCCGAACCGCCGTTAGCCGAAAATAGCGCGGTGGGCGAAGAGTTGAAGAGTATTTATGATAACACTTCCCGTACCAGTGCCATTATGATAGCCTACCTCATCTTGAAACGTTTTCTTATATTCCTAGGAATTAACTCTTTTTTCTGTTTCAAGAGCAAGAAATACATATTCTCTTTTTCAATGCCGCTTTATTTTTTACGTGAAAACATTCAAACGGTTGTTCAATATTCAAGACCAACTTTTCTCTTCTGATCTGACAAAATCTGACAGTTCATTGGTTTGTAGTTGGCCGCAACATTCAACTGACTCAAAATGGCCAATATTATAGCATCGGGTAGGAGTGAGCTACGAACCTTGGCTTTGGAGAACATTACATACCTGGAAAACCAATGTTTAAGTAGTATAAAGAGTTTGTTTGGAAGTGCTATCAGTAAATCTATGCAGTGCTATACAACTCACGGAAGCATTAGGAGGCTAAAGTTGTTGAAATTCTCAACTTCGTCACATGCCTTTTATGAATTTGTAAAAATGATTGAGATTTAATTGTCACAAACTCTCTGTTTGCATCACAAGACGTTCCACGAAACCACTAGCTACCGCCTCGCTAGGTGCAGATCCAGAAAAGTTGGTCGCTACGGAAAGTAGGCCATTTGAACAGGCAAAGCTGGGAGGCAGATGACGTTGAAAGGCCTAGTACTCGCTAAAAGAGGTTTCGTAGTTTTAATAAGAAATAGCCTTTTTTTCCAATTTTTCGTCTCCATATCTCTTAACTATTTTTTTTTTCTTATCTGGAAATGAATCATTTCGACAGAATAATTGGGCAACAGGTCTTGAGTACTGATGAAATGTCGGACATAATTATACTGTAAGGACTCAGAACATTTATTCGAATTTATTTGCAGCACCATAATAATCTGTTTTCCTTGACCACCAGGCATCAATCCACAACCAAACACTGTCGATATCGTGGCCAGCAGTGTAGTCATAAAAGAATTGCTTGAAATCCTTGTTATGTTTGTAAGGATATTTTGCAGCAGATCATTCAAAAGACAACAGTGAGTCACCCGTCGACAAGAAAAAAAGCTACTCTTCTTTATCTCAACTTCACTAAGTAAGCGAGAATTGTTCAACACGGGTTGTTAAAGCTTTGTTTTGTGCCGTTCACGAATGACAAATCGAAACACTTCAGTGCTGTGAAATCATCGCCTCTTTTACGAGTTTTCCATGAACGCCGACTAGAGATGAATAAGCAGTACCGTGTTGTAACATTTCAATGATATGGTGGTCCCGTGTTGCTTTAGCTGAACTGTTAGTGTTGTTCTTGACCATGTATACAATCTTTTTCCAAGTTGGCAATCTTAATCAATGATCTATGAAACCGTATTATCAGAGAAAACTCAGAGATTATGCCAACAGGATTGTTTAACAGCCTAAATCTATGTGGACTATTGTGTAGTAGGATGTCAGTTCACTTCAGTGTTTTTGGAGGCCACAACGATGATCAACGCTGCGGCCCTATATCATTCGTGCAGAGCTTCACGTACTCGAATTATATCAGCGTGACGGATGTGATAGTGAACACCGCAAGAAGAACAGTGGAGACTCGTTCCAAATCATCGTGGCAGTGATAGAAGTGAAATCGTTGAAATGATAGCCTTATAGAGATCTATGAAGACCTTGTTCATTCCCTTGAGTTTCACTTCGATTTTTCACACTGTAGGCGGCAGAATCGCGCTCTGAGCACAGCGCGTTACAGTTGCAGTGTGGTGATTCCTGAATGATATTTGAATTCCTATCACTGCTGAAGGGAGCTTCATGCTTCGAATAATAGAACATGATAGAAAAACTTCATTGAGGCTTTTTGCTTGAGATATGCCCTAACAACTAGCATGTATTATCCAGTGACGTAGAGTGAAGTGCAAGACTTTCGCGCCAGCTGGGACTCGAACACACATCTCACTCTATCCGGAAGCGCGTGCTCTAACCCGTTGCACTACTGACGCCCATCTTGCTCACCACTCTTTGTACGGTACAACGCATCTATCTGTCAGCGATCAGCCGTCAGCGGCCTGCCCAGGTAGTCGTTTATCGACATTGAACTTGTCACGCTGACAGATATTGCTTATTAGATGGTCAAATATAATTCCTTTTCATTTAACCGCTTCTAGCGGTGCTATGACGTTTCAGATATACCCACTGATGTAGAGTGATGTGCAAAATTTTCGCGTCAAGTGAGACTCGAACCGCGAAGCCCGACGCGAAAGTTTGGCACATCACTCCACATTAATGGGTATATTTGAAATATCATACCACCGCTAGAAGAGGTTAGAACAAAAAGGATTATATTTGATCATCTAATGAATTATCCGTTAAAAATTCATACTGCACATGTAAATGCGATGAGATCGATAGTTCCAAAAACTTTTTACTACTGGCAACCTTTACGAGTTCTGACTTCTGAAGAGTCATGAAAGGAGCTTTGCTCTAATCTATTATGGTTCAATGACTCTCTATAATATCCACTATATTCTGATATGAACTTTATTCATCACTGTCATCTTTTCCAAAGTACTCAAATCGACGAGCGCAAACTCTATCCAAGCATCCTTTGGCCATATACTAGAAGACTCTTCTATATGGATTTTTCTAAAAGTCTTTCATAGTGAAAAATGTGTTTGCAAGATACATTTACTCAGAATCGTCGAAAAGAAAGTGAAGTAAGAGTTGGAAATGCATCGCTTTTTCAACTTTGTGGCTGTCGCATTCTAAAGTAATCGATTTCTGTGACAATAGGTGTTTTTCACTGAAGATACATTCATATAAGTCCCTTCAATAGCAGTCTATTTTTTCATAACAATAAGGTCTTGCTCAGAACCAATTTTCACTACACAACACTAAAAACTCCGTTGCAAAGTGAAAACAGCACGTTGCAAAAGCAAAACGTGATCTTTTTTCATTAGTAAATCGCACTCTGGAGCCCATTTCGCAAACCAAGCTTAGCTTCGAAGTTGGCATTTTCAAGCTATCGAATGAATTTCGAAAGCATAGATCAAAAAAGAAACCAGCTGGAAATACACCATTCGTCAAACAAATTGAGTTAGAACAGGAGATTTTTGACACATGGGCGCCCTTTACACTGGAAAAATCTTTAGAATGGGAATGTGGAATGGAGGAACAACGGACAAAGTGCGGTAAGCTGTCTCCTGATATAATAAGGCTAAGACCTTAGAAAAGGATTTCGACGGGTAAGGACATGTTGTATGAATAATAGTCTATAGAATTTCAACCAGAGAATCGAGAGATCGGTTCTGATAGAGCGAGAGAATAGCAAAAGAGTGAAGAGCCACAGAAAGGAATAGAGAGACGTAAAGACTTCGCATCAATGCTGGTCATCATTGATGAAATTGCGCTATTGTGGTGTCTGTCGCCAGTGCCGTGGGTCCGACACTGTACCACGGAGTGATGTGTCAGTGTTCCGTCAAGTGTGCGCACCGAGAATGGCATCTAGTAGGTATGTATATAGACGGCCAGGGGATGTTGTGTTAAGGGAAGTGACTGAATGGGACCAGATGCTTTACCCTTGGTGACGGGCCACGCATGGCTTCTTATAAAGCTCCGCCGCGCGGTGGAATGCTCCCGACTTACGACAGTACGCACCACATCTCGGCGACGACTCAGCGCTCAGCAGACAGTTAGACCCCGTCAACGACAACAATATACAGATGATCACTATAGGTCATTGAATGCCGACACCGAGTGGTGGATGCCTGTTTTCGTGACTGCCTGTTCTAATGATTGACCATTTTTGTCAGAGAGGACTTTATTTGAAAGAGACCCTGTGCGTTTGAGCGGCCAAAATGCAAGTCAAAGTTTGCCGATATTGGACGCTGTACTGTCTTGGAATAACAAACAACGTTATTTCCAGCTCTGTGAATTCGCATCGTCTACCATACTTTTTATTGCTACGTTTACTCAGCTGTAAATGTTAGACTAACATGTTACGTTTCACTTTATTAGAGCCACAATGATTTGAGTCAAGCGTCATGATAATTGGTCTTCCTTGCTATGTTGGTTTTAACCGCTCACACTGAGACGAACAGCTGTAGTGTTGAGCAACTTACAAATGAAGTGGTGTTTGCCAATGCTGCTCTCTACTTACTTTCAAGATAAAATCCATTCAATGAAGTGACCTGACGCCTACTATATAGCAATCCAAATGAAATGACATTTGAGACAATCTGTCTACGTGATCCCGATGGATATTCTATAAAAATATTAGCCCAAAATCGTCGACTCGGTGCGGTATTGTATTCAAAACAAAAGGAGAATGCTGTATGGAACTGCTCCTTGCTCATCATCGATTCACCAAAACGATACGGATCTGCTACCAGATATAACACTTACAAAACACGAAATTGCTTATTCAGCTCTATTTGGAGGTCATAAAAAATTCATAACAGAGTCCTATGATTCTTACGATTCCGTCGGTGCTTAATTTTGGTAAGATACTGAAATTAAGATAAAACTTTCGTTCTTTCTACTGCACCTGTCATGTCACACCCATGAAGACGTTTTGCTTTTTTTCCGAGTAATTACCTTCAAGCCGTCGCCCTCTGGTTAGTAATTTGCAACAGATGAGTTCTTTGCGCTCTAATCGCCAAACTGTTGGAGTAATCATTAGACAATCACTGATCTTAACTTCTACCATCTCAGTCATTTAAGCGGCTGAATCTACAAATGAATCTAGACGATGTTCTACCTCGTATTGTTTTCATGAAAAGAATGATATTTGTAAAACGTCGCTTCAAAAATCTTCAAGTGCATAAAGACCTTGGTCCAACGATATGGTCCCTGAACAAGGATGCTTTTTTTCCGCTATAAATCGACTAATGTGGAGTCACCATATTGGTCTGCTTCTTTATCCAGAAGGATTTTTACTATCTGATGATGTCGCATCGATGTCTATCACTTAGTTCATTTCCAGATTACCTCAAAGCCAAAAGTTTGAAATGAATCGCACCGACCATTTATTATGGATAACGACATCTCGTTTTCTCACATGATTTTTCTAAGTTCGGAGAAATGAGATGAATTTCAACAAATGGAAGAATGAGATGAACTGCTAGTTGTTTCGACTGTTCCGAATCACATGAGACTTTCAACATACCAAATCATAAGAAATTTTTCGCTATCGTAGAGAAAGTGCAACGGATGATGGCGTTCCATAAACAAGCACTTGATGGGAAACTTGAGACGTTAAAAAAGGTGACTAAGGAAGCTACAGCTCAGTGTCATGTCAGTCGTGTTTTCCACAACGTACACTTTACTTTTTCAACTTGATGCATTTCCAATCATCTGAAATGTAGCATTTCCGCATCTGACAACAAGACAGGGTAACTCGACTCAGTTATTTTTCTGTGACCATTCCAGAAATAATTTACCTCTCGGCTCCTCATATCAGTGCATTTTTGGTCCATATCATCCGTAGCCTTTTCTGAATCTTCCGGTCAAATCCTTTAGAAGTTCTTGCTTTGGCTATCAGCTCGACCATCCGTCAACAAGAGGGATTTGATAGCGGTTTCAATTGGGAGAGGCTATTGAGACATCAAAAGTGAACGAACTCCATTCCTAGTCTCTAGGAAGTCATTGCTTCTGCACCGAAAGTTGAGCCTCGTTTTCATCAATCGATATCTTCTCTTACAAACTTCCTCATAGAAATGCGCTTGCAATGTCGGTGATTCTTCGATTATAGGTTTATTTATGGAAATTCGAGATTTCATATGGCATCGTCACAAATGAGAAGGCGGGAACCGAATTTACTCTGCAACAACTGAGGAGTCGATGTATTCATTGAATCTTCTTCTTCAAGGATTTTTCAGCTCACCTCGCTTCCGTTCATGATTTGTCGTGCACTTCACCTCAGTACGAAATTTCGTTTGCTATGATTGTAGCAAAACTGTCACAATATTTGTTCCAAAGAATGAACGAATTTCAAAGAATGAAAGAGTCTAGCCATTTATAGGTTGGGAATCTCTAGAGCTCTTGGAAAAGTCAAAATGCTGATATGCAAAAGCGATGGTATCATTTGCATATAAGTGCTGACTACTAAAGACGATGTTGCCTTGTAACGATCTAATGCGAAAAATAAAAAACTTGTTGTTAGTCAAATATACATTGCCTTCAAAATTTTTAGAAGCTGAAAATGAGCATGGTAAGACTTTTGAACAACCTCTCCATAATTTCGCTGCTAGCCTCGATCTCGACAGTGTTGGGACGTGGAGTGTTGCCCACAGGTCAAGGTAGTGATCAGAAAATGGCTATGGTTATGAAACTTCTCATTTGAGATGGAAACCCATGAACTCTAGTCAAAGTGAATATGACTGATACCTTGTCATGTGATTAGAATTCTATAACATGACGATTTGATGTTCGATTGTGCATTGAGAAAAAAACTGTGAATTCTTATTCTCGCGAGTACAAGGCCCTTCACCATTAGTGACTTCACTTTGCCTGCTGCCATGGTTTACTCTACTTAAGCCGAAGTCTCGACACGTGTTCCTGGTATTGCAACTAACCAGGCCGGAGCTAGAGCATATGTTCAACGTCTTGTGATGCAAATAGTAAGTGGGAGCTCATGGAGCTTTGCATATTCCCATTTATTGCGAATTTTAGAAAGGCCAAGAGATGGGCACCAATTTTACTCAGTTCGTCAGCTTCATATAGCTGAAATCACTTGCATAGCTTTACACACTTTGACTGGAAACAGTTCCAAATAAAACTTTTGAACCACTGTGTAAAAGAGTTTGCTCCTCAGGTTTTTGATGTTCTCGATGGGCAAGCCCTAGTGCATTTCTATCTGATGCTGTAACCCCTAGTGCATTTCTACCTGATGCTGTAATTCCGGCCCTT